>LPNX010035728.1:143598-176994 GCA_001517045.1 Pseudotsuga menziesii
TACTTCGAATTACCAAAATACAAATTGCAATTCCGAGTTTAATAAGAATAGTTCCACATTGCACAGTCCAGAATAGGGTCGGGGTCGTGGAATAATGAGCAATGTGGACTCCGGAGCAAATGAAAAGGACGGGACAATGGCACGCGTTCTTGAAATTTGTTTTTGAAATTCGCCAAAAATTCGCCTGAAATTCGCCTGAAGTTTGAGTTCGTTGAGGTTCGATTCGATACGGTTCGCCTTGAGGTTCGGCGTTGGAATTCGCCGAACCTAAACGAATTTCGATTTTTTTTAAAGTTCGGCGAATTTCGAACTCCAAGGATAAAATTCGCCGAACCCTGTGACATAGTTGTTGACTTCCCTTCATGGGGCTTTCTAGCCCTGGGGTTGGTGTCTGGGGATTCCATGTATGGGCCATTGGATCACATGACCACCATGGTCTTTGTGCATCAAGAGTGACTATATTTCATCTAGGGAGATCATCCCTAAGTTCTTCACCCCTCTTGCACCTCACTTGGACGGTGGACCTTCTCTGCAGCTGTTTTAACTTTTCACACTCCCTAGCCAAATCGACCGTATGACATCATCATGTTGACCAAGCCTCAAGCTAAGGCAAGAGGGGCATTAAGGGACTATTTTCATCATTCTGTGGTTGGTAGGGGCATGACGTCCTCCTTAGGCTCACTCTTGCAGTCACAGTGAGGCCTTGGCTTGCTTATTTTAGCTATTTTTGTCATTTTATGTCAGCTTTAGGGTTTAGTCCCCAACATGTGGGTGGCATTCCCTAATTTTGTGTTATTTAGAATATTTTAGTATATTTATTGTTTTGATTTCAAATTGACAAATCAAAACATGTAGGCTTGATAAAAAATTAAATCTTCTGCTAAAATGGATATAAATAGCCATTCATTATTCATTTCTAAAGCACAAGACTTGGGGATCAAATACTATTATGTTACTTAATTTATTTTACCCTAGTTAGCTTCTCTAACTGATGCGCGCCTCTTGGGATGTCTTCTTCTTTGGCTTGAAGTGAATTTTGGAGAATTTTCTAGAGTTTCAGGCACATGCAAGATTGATGCTAGCATTGTTGGAAGAACACAAGCACAAGGAGGATCTAGGATTTTTTTGGTTGCTCCAGTGGTAAAGTTTGGTGAGTTTATGTTTCTATGAGGATTGAATGGTGGTTGTGGTGCTGCATTTTCACTGAATTAGGACACCTTACCATCCTTTTGTCAACTTTTGCATCGTAAAAAACATCCTCTTGAAGAAGTTTTCTCTTGCTTGGCCTTGGATCTCTGAAATTTGCCCCAACTAGTGAGCCTTAGGGAAATATTCCAAGAGGGAGGCTGGTCACCATCCCTCATGGCCTAGGGTCTGAAGTAAATTTCATAAAAACCCTAAAATTTGTCATTTTTTATCAAATTTCAGTATTACATGTGTGAAATTAATGCATTTGCATGGTTAGTTTAGGATTAGTTTAGGTCTGCATATTTTATTACAAAAAACCCTAATAAATTATAAAATTTCCAAAAACAAAAATTTTAATTTTTTCCAAGAATTGACCCTTTGAGGGTTGCCGCCTCCTTTATCCTGCCACCATCCCTAAGGGCGTCATTCTCTGAGGTAGGCCGAACCTTCCCAGGGGCTAGGGTTTACCCTTTCCTCATGTCAACTTGCCTAGAGACCTCGCCCTTCTTCAAAGGAGCCATTACAATTTACAAGCTCAAACGAGCTTCCCCAGGAAGTTTGTAGGCCCTTTTAGAGCTGTCTTTCATGCTGCTCCCTCCTGTCACAGTCATGACAACCTAAATTTCGGACCACTCTGTTTCTAAAGGCAGAATTAATCTAGCACATTCAGCATCTATTCTTAATGACTGTGGAATTTCTAACAGATTTGAAGCAACTCTTTGCTATCATATGTTTATACAAGGGCTGTTGTAGAAGTGAACGATAAAGTGCTGACTTTGGTGTAGCTACCTCTTTGAATGCTGATACAAGACTACAATGTATATGCAGAATTAACTGACTGTTGATGTCCTTAAAGTGCTGATTTTATTGCTTACTGTCAAACAATGGTGTCCTAGTTATACACAGTGGAATGCTACTCATCTTTGATATAAGTGTGATACAAAGTTGAATTGAAAAATCCTATTTTAGATGTTATGCATGGACTGATTTGAATGACAGTTGTTATATTCATTGGTATCGATAGCAGCATTATTGTTTGGCTAATAAATGATGATCCTTTTTATCATTATGTGCTGATATGAATGACTAAGGATTGATTACATGGGCTGCTAATACTACTGTGCTCACACTTGTACCACATTGGGCAAATACTGGTTTAACTTTCATTAGTATGTCTTCTTCATTCTCTACATGACTCCATTGAAGGCACCGATCTATGCTATAAGGCAGTTGGAAGTGTGTGTATAATTGTTTTGGCAGGTACACTGAAGAGTTGTCCCCTTGGAGTAATTCCAATCCCGGAGAAGTGAAGAGACTGAACAAAAGTGACAGTAGTTCAAGTCTCTCATGTGATTGCCATTCACTAGCAACCCCAGCCTGATTTTTTGTATGGTAACAAGACTCATAGGAAAATATTGCATTGTCCACATCAATGACCCTTTAAAGACAAAACAAAGATAGGGGATTGAGCTCTAAGGAGCTTATCACCCTCGTAATATTAAATTCTTAAAGTAAAAGTTGCCATTCTTCATTATCTTTCCTTTCAATCCAACGTTCTTCTTTATCTTTCCTTTTCTATCTAGGGGTGCCAAGAGGCAAACTAATAGCAATCTTGTCTCCAACCCCAAATTTGTGAAGACCCGAAGGAAAACCTCAACTTCCGCAAGACCACAATGACATTGCCAACCCTAGTCTCATACCAGCAATCAATCAATATCATCTAGATCACAGAGACGAGCTCCCTCCTCCGGGCAACATCACATTACACGGTCCAGATCCTCTTCCATGTCTTCCTCCGAATAGACTTCTATGTTTAGTTTCCTCCATTTGGCTTCAGATGTTAGGAGAGATGGTTCCAATCGACCATGACAGGCTTGTACTATTTGTATTATAGATTCTAGATCCATTCTCTTCGTACAGCTCACTCTCGGATTGACTCTCCATCATTGGAGTTGGTTTCCAAGATCTAGATTAGATCCATACTTTACTTCCTACATCTTGCTTTTCATAGGATTTGTTTTAGTACTCCCACTTTGTAATGACATCATTTTGTACCCAATAATCCTTTGACCTATTTCAGTGGTCATTCGTTGGACATTAAAAAAATTTATCTTACCTTTTTTACCTAGATTTTTAACATTACCATTAATTGCTTTGGGCTGTTTGAGAATTATTCAGATTCCAACCACATCAAACTTCATATGGAGAAAATACATATCCCATTCAGAATCAACAGGCTTAACAGTTTTTAGGATTTCAGAGTTGGTATGCTTGTAATATTCCCATTGGATTATATGATGTATGAGGGTATGGGATTGATATTAGTCAAGAACACCCAGCTATGGGAATTCGCATCATGTAATCATATATGATAGTTAATAAATTATAATATAGAAGATGCGTTTCCTTCCAAAATGTCATTTATGTATATCATTCTTACTTTCTTGCAAGATAATGTGTCATTTTGAAAAGAACTATATATCTATATTTTGTATTCTTTACATATCATGTTTTCAACCGTGTACCCATGGTGACATTTCCAAGTGTTCCTGATGCATGTTTCCATGTTTCATGCAACTAAGGTTTAAGATATTCTACTATGTTGTTATGCTCAACATATGATCCATATGCCTCATTTAAAACTTCAAACTTTCATAGAACAATGCCCTTCAAAGGACAATCACTTGAGTAGCTCCTTGTGGCTTCACTAAATGACCATCATTTTATTTTACTGGTTATTTTATTAAAATACATTGATACTCTTGTGATACTTTTTCTATAAGGACCTGCAATTTTTATGGAATAGACATTTTGGCCTGCAAATCAATATTTCCTTACTTAAATGCTGCTTTCCTTCCACCTTTTGGGGACAAGCTCTGTTCAATAGCGTTCAAGGTTGAAGAAAAGGAGCAGTCTTAAGATTTCAATTCCCTAACCAACATTGAGAATCATTAATCATAGATCTGGCCTCATTTTAATTCCATCTTTTATCATCAAGTTCTCAATTCTAAGAATATCAAGAACATCAATGGGGCTGAAACAGGGGTTAGGCATGGGTGGTTCAAGGAATTGTGTTTTCTTTAGCATTTATTGAGGAATTATGTTTCTTTAACATGAAATGGCAACGGTTCAAAGCTATTATATTATATTATATTATTATGCTCAACATATGCAACATATTAACCGTACACCTCATTTTAAATAACAAATTTTCATACAACAATGCCCTTCAAACAACAATCACTTAAGTAGCTCCTTGCGGCTTCACTAAATGACCATCAATTTATGTTTTTAGTTTATTTTATCAAATTGCATTGATACCCTTACAATATTTATTCTTTTGGTCTGCAAATCAATATATCCCTACTTAAATGTTGCTTCCCTTCCACCTTTTGGGGGCAAGAAACTCTGCTCAATAGCATTTGCAGGTTAAGGAAAGGAGCATTCTAAGGATTTCAATTCCCTAACCAACATTGACAACCACTGCTCATATATCTGGCCTCATATTCGTTCTATCTTTTATCATCAAGTTCTCATTTCTGAGAATATCGACGTGGCTAAAATGGAGGTAGACGTGGGTGGTTCGAGTAGTTATGTTTTCATTAATATTTATTGAGAAATTATGTTTTCTTTAACATGGATTGGCAATGGTATGAATTGACACAAACACGAATACACTAGGACGTGTGTCCAACACATTCCCTAGATGTGTCTCACTCTAAAACCATTTTTCATTGTGTTTTGTCATTTTTAGTTGTAGGGAAAGAAATGTCACGGTCTCTCATTGTGCAAGTAATAGGTAAAACCGAGATTTGAAGGGATTCCAAGTGTTTTGTAAATGTTCTAGTCCCTAAAAAAATTGGATCTTTATGTCTATATTTCATATTTGTAATAACCTTTTTTAAATATATACCCAAGTAATTATTCTGAGACAAACCCTCAAGCACAAGGTCAAATTAACATCAAGCCTCAAAGCCACTACAACAATATACTCATTATGAGCTCAACATGTCGCTTACAGGAATAAAACCTAGGTGGGGAGGATAATGCTCCTTCCCACAACCACTCGTGCTAGACCCAATTGACATATATATATATATATATTTCCGGTTTCCAAGGTAGTCATGTCCCATGTCAGATACTCATATTGTCGTACCTTGTGTCCTTGAGTTAAGTGAATTAGGTTTAAAGTTATTCTAAATTTCTATTACATTAGAATACTCAACATGTGATCCATATGCCTGAAGTTAGAATAACAAATTTTCATATAACAATTGTTGAAATTTTTATACCTTGGAAGTTGTTCCCCTTTGTGACTTTTGCCTAAGTCACTAGAAAAAGGGGTCATGTCACATGGACTTTATATTAATGACTTCAGATGAGCATTAGATGCACTTTAGTGATTAAAGTGTACTCTAAGAAAAAATTTAAAAAGTGAGTGAATTAAATTTTAATTTTTGGAGAAAAGTGATTTTATCACAACCACTCATCTAATTTAATATGGGCCCTTGGATTAGATGACCCTTCACTCACCCATTCAATTTTCATCTAAAAAGCAATTTTCCATGTGAAGAGGCACTAGTTCATTTTTCTGTGAGAGAGACGAATTTCAGAGGACAAAAAACGCAGCTGAAATATCCTTTCCCTCGCACGAATTTCGAGGTGAATGCACAGCAGTTCAGTGGGCACAAATTTCGAGGCAGCATTTAAGAGCATTAATTGCACCCTTGGTATTGTCTATACTGTACCTTTTCAGTCAAAGCAGGTCACGAATTTCAAGACAATGAGGGCATGAATTCCTAGACAAAAATTCTCTGTTCCAGCAGGCATGAATTTCGAGGCAGAAATCCGTACTGTCAGACCGTAGAACGTCAGTCCTGTAGCAACACGAATTTCGAGGAGGTTTGCAGGCTGAAAATTCTGAGTTTGAATTTCTGATGTGGGCACGAATTTCAAGGTTGATATTTAATCTTCTGGTTGAGATAAGTTGTGGCTGAAAAATTTTGCTTTTTGTTGTACTGTTTAAAAATTAATAAAGAATTTCTCTCTCACAGGTTTTCCCTGGAGGTTGGAGTTTTACCTGGGTCATTTGACCAAAAAATTTTGAGTCGGAATTTTTACGTGTGGCTGTGTTTTAACTTTTAATTGCTACTCATTAAAGTTGTAAAAATTCTTCTTGTGTTTCAGTCATAAATTGTTTATGAGAAATGACTTAATTTGCAATTGGAAGTAAATTGGGTTGGGCATTAAACAATGACAAATATGGTGGTTGAAACCAGGTTGGGGGAATGAGAAAAATTTACATGGTATGAGAGCTGAGACTTGAATTTTGCATTAAAATGGAAACAAGACTTAGGTTGGAAGATAGGCTTGATGGGGCTGAGAATTTTGTCCCATGGAAAGCTAGATTGGTGCTTGTGTTGGAGGAAAACGAATTATGGGATGAAGTGGTTAACAATACAACAACGAATCCTATTGTTGTTCCCGCTTCAACCGATGCACAAGCAATTTCTGCCTTCAACAAGAAGGGCATAAAGGCTAGAAGGATTATTCTAGATGCAGTTAAAGATCATGTGATCCCACACATCTCTAGTAAAACCCGTGCATATCAGATGTGGGATGCTTTGACCAGCTTGTTTCAAAGCTCAAATGAAAATAGGAAAATGGTGTTGAGAGAGAAATTGAAGAGTATCGGGATGGCCAAAGCTGAGGGAGTGACTCCCTACCTTACTAGGATATCTCAGGTGAGAGATGGGCTTGCACCAGTGGAGAAGGTTGTTTCTGGTTCTGAACTAGTGCGGACAGCTTTGAATGGGGTTGCAAAGCCTTGGGCTATTTTTGTGGAGGCTATAGTACCAGGGAGAACTTGCCTTCTTGGGACAGACTTTGGGATGATTTCGTTCAGGAGGAGACCCAGAGAAGTCTTGTGCAAGGTAGCTCTTCTACTAGTAGGGAGGATGAGGAGAATGTGGCTTTGACTGCCAAGAGAAAGAAGAAGTTCAAGAAGGGCCCCAAGAAGGGTGGGAATAAGCAACAGGATGGACAGAAGAAGGATTTGAGCACTGTAAAGTGTTTTTCTTTTCAAAAGCTTGGGCACTAGGTTGGACAGTGCCCACAGAAGAAAAAGAATAAGCAGTAGTAGACAACAGCTTCAGCGGAGTTTGAGGAGTTTACAACTAGATTTGAGAGAGTGTTTTCTCTCTATGTTAGGCATGTTGAGAGAGAGAGAGCATCCATCATCACCAGTGCAGACATTGAGATTGAGAGGGAGTATTCTTTGTTGACTGGCCATTCTTTCAGTGCATCCACCACCAACACTTGGCATATTGACACCAAAGCTTCGAGCCACATTACAGGTGCTCGAGAGATGTTCTCCGAGCTTTCACAGGCAGGGATAGATGTGGAGGTAGTGTTGGGGGATAACACACTTGTCAGAGTTGTTGGGCGTGGGACCATTGTATTTCATAGAGAGTCCATGAGTCCCATGACTTTGAGGGACGTGTTGTTTGTACCTAGGCTAAAGAAGAACTTGATATCAGTTTCCATGATCGAGGATAGGGGTCTTGGGGTATCTTTCCTGAATGGACATGTGCGTGTATTCCCCAAGACTGCAAACCATCTAGTTCCTACACCATTGGAGTCAGATGTGGGAAGTTGTACAAGCTCTTGTTTTACCCACAGCATGCTTTGACACATAACAGCAATAGTGAACTTTGTGAGCGATGGCATAGGTGGATGGCTCATCTGCATCATCCAACTTTGAGGATGTTGAGGTACATGGTTACAGGGTTGCCTGAGTTCAACATTGAGCACAGTAATGTATGCAGGGGGTGTGCTTTGGGAAAGTACACCAAGACTGTTTTTATGAGTTGTGATAGCAGGTCAGTAGGAGTACTACATTTGATACATTATGATTAGTGTGGTCCTATGTCATATGTATCTCTGATAGGTTTTGAGTATTATGTGACATTCATCGATGACCATTCGAGGAAGGCCTGGATCTACTTCCTGAGGAGCAAGAAATCTGAGGAGGTCTTATAGAGGTTCCAAGAGCTCAAAGCTCTTATGGGGAACCATACTAGGAGGAGGATTCGGGCACTCAGATCAGATAACGGGGGTGAGTGTACCTCCATGGAGTTCAATGAGTATTGCAGACAGAAGGTCATTCGGAGACAGTTGATAGTACCATACTCTCTTGAGCAAAATGGAGTGGCAAAAAGGAAGAACCAATCTATTGTTGGAGCAACGAGGACTATGTTACATGATTAGTCACTTCCTTTCTTTCTTTGGGAAAAAGCATGTAATACAGTTGTATACCTTCAGAACAGGAGTTCCCATCGTGCCTTGGGGAACAAGACTCCTGAAGAGATGTTCACAGGCAAGAAGCCTGAGGTAAGTCATTTTTGTATATTTGGTTGGCTGAAAAGAGGACAAAGCTTGAGCCCACAGCAGAGAGAGGCATCTTTTTGGGGTATGATGAGACTTCGAAGGCCTTTCGCATTTATCTTCCTGCCCTAAGGAAGGTTGTCGTGAGGCGGGAAGTGAGATTTGAGGAGCAGGCCTTCAGGAAGTCCAGAGAGTCGATGCAGGGAGAGCAACAGATTCCCACACCTTAGGCAGCTTCGCAGGTACCTTCAATACAGGTGGCAGGTTCACAGGTTTCCAAGGTTACTGGACCACAGAGTACAGGCACAGGATCTTCAGGTTCAGTGGTTCACCCAGCAGGCTCTTCGAGGACAGGTTTTGGTTCTCAGGTCATAGGTTCACCATACAAAGCTACAGGATCAGAGATTTCACCAGTTGTTGTTTCACCAGCTCCTGCTACACAGGTTTTTGGGCCTTCTACTTCTGGGAGTTCCTCAGATGATGACAGACCAGTTTGGGAGAAACCTTCAGGGAAGAAGAAGCCTAAATGGCTTCGAGAGACCCTTAAGGAAGCTAAGGATTTTGGAGCGCCCAGGGAACCATGAGGACTATAGTGATGCCAAATAGGTTGGGTATGGCCTTGGTTACTAGTCTTCGTGATTCGAAGCCATCTACTTTTGAGGACGCCTCTCGACATCATGTTTGGAGAGATGCCATGATGGAAGAGACGCCATGTTTAGAGAGATGCCACTGGTAGAGGGAGTTGATTATGATGAGACCTTTGCACTGGTTGCTCGTTATACTTCTATCAGATCATTGATTTCCATTGCTGCGAAAATGGGTTGGAAGATCCATCAGATGGATGTGAAGACTGCAATTCTCAATGGAATCATACAGGAGGAGGTTTATGTGGAGCAGCCACAGGGATTTGCGATTCAAAGGAGAGAGTCTCATGTGTCCAGGCTAAAGAAGGCCTTGTATGGGTTGAAGCAAGCTCCTCGAGCTTGGTATTCCAAGATAGACTCTTACTTGTTGTCAATGGGTTTTCAGAAGAGTGAGGCTGATCTGAATCTCTATTTCATCGTGGTTAAAGATTATCCACTCATTCTTCTGTTGAATGTGGATGATTTGTTTATCAGAAGTGAAGAGAGACCTATTGCAGTTTGCAAGAGAGATCTTACTTCAGAGTATGATATGACTGACATTGGGTTGGTGCATTATTTTTTGGGATTAGAGGTTTGGGAGGAGCCTGGTCATATTTTCCTGGGGAAGGGAAAGTATGAAGTGGATATTCTGAGGATATTTCGAATGGAGGATTGCAGGCTGATGTCTACACCTATGGTCACCAACTAGAAGAAGCTTCATGCTTCTGAGGGAGAGTTGGTGGATCCTACCTTATATCGTCAGCACATAGGTCCTTTGATGTATCTGGTCAACTCTAAGCCAAATTTGTGTTTTGCGGTGAACACTCTCAGTTAGTTCATGGTGGAGCCTAGGAGAGTGCACTGGGTTGCCGCAAAACTTGTGTTGAAATACATTGCAGGTACAATGGATTATGGTATGGATTGTAGGAGATCGAATGGGATTAGGTTGATTGCCTTCACGTATTCAGATTGGGCAGGCAGTGTGGCAGACCGGAAGAGCACTTCCGGATGTTGTTTCAGTTTTGGCTCGACAGCAGTGTCATGGTTCCGTCGAAAGCAAAAGTTTGTTGCACTGAGTTCCGCAGAGGCCGAGTACATGGCAGCCAGTCAAGCTAGTTGAGAGGCACTGTGGCTTCGCAAGTTATTGGTGGATTTATTTGATCAGGAGCTGAGGCCCACGGTGATTTACTGTGACAATCAGAGTTGCATCCAGCTCTCTGAGAATCTTGTATTTCACGACAAGTCAAAGCATATTGAGATCAAGTACCATTTCATCCGTGATTATGTTCGGAGAGGAGTTGTGGAGTTGCAACACATTTCCACTGATGAGCAAGTTACAGATATCCTAACGAAGTCTCTTGGATGAGGTAAGTTCATTCATTTCAAAGACAAGTTGGGTGTGGTGAAGAACAACTTCCTCGGTAAGAGGGAGTGTTGAAGTTTTTATACCTTGGAAGGTGTTCCCCTTTATGACATTTGCCTAAGTCACTAGAAAAAAGGGTCATGTCACATGGACTTTATTTAAATACTTGAGATGAGCATTAAATGCATTTTTGTGATTAAAGTGTACTTTACGTAAAAATTTAAAAAGTGAGTAAGTTAAATTTTAATTTTTGAAGAAAAGTGATTTTATCACAACCAATCATCTAATATAATCTTGGCCCTTGGATTAGATGACCTTTCACTTACCCATTCAATTTTTACCTAAAAGGCAATTTTCCATGTGAGGAGACACTAGTTCATTTTTCTTAGTTTCTAAGAGAGTCGAATTTCAGAGGATAGAAAACGCAGCTAAAGTATTTCTTCCCTGGCACAAATTTCGAGGTGAATGCACAGCAATTCAGTGGGCACAAATTTCAAGGCAGTATTTAAGAGCATTAATTGCAGTCGTACAGTAGTTACTAGTGTCTGTAGTGTACCTTTTCAGTCAGAGCAGGGGCATGATTTCAAGGAAATGAGGGCACGAATTTCGAGACAAAAGTTCTCTGTTCCAACGAGCACAAATTTCGAGGCAGCGGGCCGTACTATCAAACCGTACAGCATTCATACAGTCATGTAGCAGCACGATTTTCGAGGAGGTTTGCTGGCTGAAAATTCTGAGTTTGAATTTCTGAAGTGGGCACGAATTTCGAGGCTGATATTTAATCTTCTTGTTGAGATAAATTGTGACCGAAAATTTTTGCTTTCTGTTGTACTGTTGAAAAATTAATAAAGAATTTCTCTCTCACGGGTTTTCCCCGAAGGTTGGGTTTTTGCTTGGGTCATTTCACCAAAAATTTATGAGTATGAATTTTTATGTGTGACTGTTTTCATTGCTGCTCATTAAAGTTGTAAAAATTCTTCTTGTGTTTCAATCATAAATTGTTTATGAAAAATGACTTAATTTGCAGCTGAAAGTAAATTGGGTTGGGCATTAAACAATGACAAATATGGTGGTTGAAACCGGGTTGGGGGAATGAGAAAAATTTACAACAATGCCCTTCAAAGGACAATCACTTCAACAACTCCTTTTGGCTTCAACAAATGACCATCGGTCTATTTTTTAGTTATTTTATTAAATTGCTTTGATACTCTTATAATACCTATTCTATCAGAAATCTGGTGTTCACCCTTCAAGGAGTACAAGAAATTCTATGGAATATTTTTGTTAGAGTTAATAAATATGCATTAACATATAACAACAGATAACTAACATGTAAATCAATAACCAGAATCTTACTCATCTAATCTCCTATCAACACAAGCATCAAATAATCAATATAATATGCAAGACAAGAAAGAGAGAAGAGAGGACCGATTTTAGGTGGTAAACCCCCAAGATGAGGAAACATCCATGGAAGGTTGTTCCTCTTACTCTTCAGGAAACTTTCACTCTTACAATCTTTGGCATCCCCACTTAAGCATCGCATCACATTCCATCTCAACTTCATGTCACAATGACTTTCCAATATTGTCATATCGTGTACCCAATGGGTAGAGGTATGGAAGATCACATCCCATAATGCATGCAGAATAAAAATGGTAATAAGAGAACTTTAATCCATGATGCATGTGGGGTAACTCATTTTTCATTAGTTATATAGTGCCTTCTTTTCTAAATAGGACTCATTGTGTCTACAAAATGCCTTAGCTAGGCTTGTACAACAATAAACTAGACCACTACATACTTACCAGACTCGAAATCGGCAATAAATCGGCAAGGCAAAAGAGCGAAGAGTTTGAATCAGATCGGAAAAAAATCGGGAATAAATAGGCAAATACAAAAAATTAAATATATACATTATATTTTAAATTCAAAAAACATTTTTCATAAATATTGCAGACAGCCATGTCCATATAAAGAAAATATCAATAAATACCCAAAACATATCAATTCTATTAGAATTCAAAATTTATATTAACCTATCATAAGTATATTATTATTATATATATATATATAATCGTTTTATGTAAAAAATATATATATATTTAACATATCATTTTGTGTTATAAATTATAATATATTTAATTATATAACAATAGTTTTATGCTAAATAATATATTTAACCATCGTAAATGTTATAATTATCAATATATTTAATTTTTAACAGAAAACGATTTTTCGTTTTGTTTTTTAACATTAAACGATTTTTCTTTTCTGGAGAAACCGAGATTTTTCTTTTTCTAGAGCAACCCGACAAGGAGGTGAATGATTGAATCCCTATCTTTTGCCCCTTTTTGGACCTTTGCATAAAACCTTACCCCCAACCAATATTGCGAGGTGACTTCAGTTCAACTGTTCAACTGTGTATGCTGCCGAACCCATGTCTGTCGGTCGCGCGGATAGAGGAGACCGTCGAGCGGATAGAGGAGAGGAGAGGAGAGACCTTTTCAATCCGTCACTCGGAAAGAGTTCAATCGAACCACCCGTCTCTGCCGTCAAACACGCATGTCTGTCATCGCATGGATAGGAGTGGAGTGACCTCGAAAAGTCGCACGAATAGAGAATCGGATCGCCGATTTGAGTCGGATCGTTTAGCAGCCAAGCCGAGTCAAACTCGGAATAATCGCGCGTTGACTCGCGATTCCTGTTACTCTGGACCACTAGACATCATTACACATTCCAACAATTTTATCATATATAGAGTTAATAATGCACATCCATAGTCAAGATCCTGAAAAAAATAATGGATTGTCTCCCAACACCACATTGTTATGCATAATAGAGACTAATTATTTGCGTGACTAAGTTATGGCTAAGGGAATATATTCTCCATCCCGCAAGGAGTATTAGATATTTTATGGACTATAATATTATATATAGAGTTACCAATACATCAAAAGATTTGGTTGTACTAATGCATGTCCATGGTCTACATCTCAAAGAAAACAATTGATGGAGTTTGTCTCCCAACACCACATTGTTCTACTTGATAGATACTAAATACTTAATTATATGACTAAGATACCTAAGAAGCATTTGGCTACGAATATATAATAAAGATTCATAACAAGACAAAATTTTAATGAATAAAAGCCTCCATGATAATGTTTAAATACATGGCTTATAAACATTATGTTACAAGCATTGTCCTCTATAATTGAAAATTTATAGCAAAAAACAAACTCATAGTAGCTACAAGGAAATGTGCATATTAACAACACCATGCTAAGGGAGACAACCTATAACCTTGGAGCTTAATATTTTGTAGGATAAGCATTACGCCTAGATATGTAGAAAACCTCTTCCAATCCATTTTAAATAACATATTTTTCAGTACAATGCTACATATGAGCATACCTTAACATTACACTTAGATAGACTATATACCATGGCTAACATTCCACTCTGTGCTTGTCCTATGCCTCATAAATTACACAAGTAGCTTGATTTTCTCATTATCATGACGCCCCAAAAATACATGGTAAAGGGAAGAACCAATAACCTTCGAGATTTAATATTTTGTAGGACAAACAATAGGGATAGATATGTAGAGAACCTTTTCCAATCCACTTTAAATGATAGCATGCTTTTAAGAACGATGCTACATATCAGCATACCTTCAAATTACACTTAGATGGACTCTATACCATGACTAACATTCCACTCTATGGTTGTCCTATGCCTCATGAATTATGCATGTAGCTTGCTTCTCTCCTAATCATGACGTCTCAAAAATAATCTTTTGGAAACCAACCAAGCAATTATATATCAATCTTCAAGATTAAAATTTACATGCATTAAAAGATACCAATGCTTGAAACTTTGAAAAATTTCAACATAGAGTTTTCCAAACAGCAAGCATTATCTGAATATTGACTCTAAAGTGACTAATGTTCAATACTCTTATACCAGCTTTCACGTTGTCTTTGTCTCACAAACAACCAAAGTAGGAACGAATTATGCATAAAACTGTTACCATGATAAACTCAAAGGAGTGTCCAGGAAAAAAAAAGCCTAAACTAATTACTGAGCACATATAATGAATGAAATGACATAACAAATAAATGTTAAGATGATACCCACTAAGAGATCTCATTAAGCATATACATAGATGCATGAATAAGGTACTAATTGTCATCTTTGCATACATCTTTCCCCTGATTAGCAGTTCAAATCTTGATCAGTCGACTAAGGCCTTGTGGCATGTCTAATGAGATATCTAATATTTGTCTCAACATACCACATGCATCATCATGAATGGTTGTACATTTGTGTACAAAGTGCTCAATACGAGTTACCACCTGTGCCTCAGCCCTCTACACGAGCTAATTCATGTGAACAATGGCTTGCTATTAAATCTACTATGGAATGCATGGGACGAATAAGGCATCAAGTAGTATAATCAGTTGATGCCTAATGCTTATGACATGCACAAAGAGACATTTAATATTTATCTCAAGCTACATCATGCATCGCCATGAATGGTTGCATATTTGTGTAAAAATTACCTAGTCTGACCTACCACATGTACCTCTGGATGAACTAAAACATGTAAACCATGGCACGCTTCTTAAATCTACTATGGATTGTTTCAAGGAAGCAAATCTAGTAAACCATTGACTAGTATAATTGGTGGAAGCCCAATGCTTATGTTTTGCCACCATGGACAGAGCCCATGAAGCTTTGCAGGACCTATAAAGGAACAGTTGCACCCATGCATACCAAGATCCTCTACAATGAATGGAGTGTACCAAGATATACCATGATTCATAAGCTAACAGAGACAAACCTATAGCTCAAAATTCTTACAGGACTTCAATCCATTTATGTCATTCCCTGTGTATTTATTGAAGTAATTTTGTTGTGCACGTACTCGTTTATATGATCAGATATCTTTGGCACTGTTTCCATAAACCAATCGGCATGCTGAAACTTGTTGGTTTGTGAAGTGACAGCAAATATCTAACATCTAGGGTGGTACCTTTCTATTAAAAAAGTAATTTGATTTAACTAGGGTGAATTAATTCAAAGAAAAACAAAACAAACCTTTCTGCTTATTCTAACAGTTATATGATTTCCTTCCGCCGATGCAATCATGCGAAGACGTAAAGGATACAAATCTCCTGTCACATATTGCTGGGAAGAAGAACCTGACATCATAATATCTTTTGCAGATGCCCGTCCATCATACCTGCAAGGGAAACATGGAAAGCAAATGTAAAAAACACCCTTGTGAAAGCTGTCTTGCACTGCTAGTTTTCATGAAGCAAATGTGAAAATGATTGTAACTTGGGGCAGTAAATGATGCCAATAATTTTTGCATCAAAGAAGATATGAGAATAGGCATGAGTTAAAACAATACGAAACCTTCGAACTTTCCCTGCATTGGCATGTGACTATGGAATCAACTCAAACTCCCTTACATACAAAGCCTAATTTTTTCAAAACATTACTGTTAAAATCTAAATAAGCACAACCCTAAATGACAGGATATAAATCAGTTTCTTAGCCAATTTTTTCATATCGGAATTTAAGTTCCATTCCTCTCTTAAGAGCATTACAAGCATTCTGTCCATGTTCATTCCAGCCTAGTCTAGTGCCATTTTTTCTCAGAGAAGTGCTGGACCCTATACTGTTGGAAGCAGTGAGCGGGAACGAGGAGCGAGAGCAGAGCGAAAAGCGAAATTTTCAAAAGCTCCCGTTTTGGGAGCATTTTTTTATAGTATATATTTTGATGGATTTATATCTAAAAAACATGTAGGATGTTGAATTAGCTATAGAATACATGGATTAAACCATATAACATCAATCATCTAGTAGTTATAACTTATAGCATTATCATCAAATGATCAACCATTAAAACTTTTATAGGAGCTTGGCAAAGAAGGGAGGTACCATAACATTGTCATCAAATGATTATCCTAGTGTAGGAGCTTTTAGTATAGGAAAGGAAGGGAACGCGTCAGGAGAGCCTTGGGAGTGTTGGGAGCGTTTTGGGAGCGAGCTTCGGGAGCGGGAGCGAGGGGGTGGGGGCGCTCCCACACAACATAGGCTGGACCAATCTAATGGACCACTGTATCAAACACATCGAGAAAAAATATGATTATATGTCACTTCTACAGGGCAGTAAACAGAAAGCATATTGTTCTGATTTTAGCTAAATGAGATCCATTTCATACGTATGTATGCATGCATGCGACTGTTGTGACCCGGGCAAAAATATGAGGTTACTATATATGATATGACACAAGGCAGACATATATGGAATTAAATGTATATGTAATGACATAAACATATATGTAATAGCATCAACCTAATGAAGGGCCTATGTAGTTCCGTTTTTTATAAATAGGGAATTGACCGAGGACCTTTAATACCGGGAGCATATTGGGACAATTATTTAGTCATCGGTAGAGTAAAGAGGGCCATCAAAGTTATTATTATAAAGCATGCGAAGAATGTAGACCTTATTTCTTCAGTCTTAAAAGTCAACGAGAAATTAGAATTGCATGCATGCAAAAGTGAAGCATAAACCCTAAAAGTGGCATGCAAACCCTAAAAGCGCATGATGATCTATTTAAGAAGGGTTATTGGACTAAAGGAGGTATCTATGATTATTGTTGATTGATTTGGCACAACATGCAGCCGCGGCAGTTGAGGTTGAAGACAGTGTCTTCAGCTAACGAGGGTTCGACAGTGAGATATATGCCCTAGTCTCCTATCGAGATAGATCATCTAGGTTTATCCACAGCATTCATCATACACTTCAGTATCCGGAGATCCAGCACACTCCAAAGGATTATTGTCAGACCCACGTTTGCAGCAGGAAGTACCGAGGAAATCATAGAAGGATTCGTTGGGACCACAAAACCTAGTCTTTCCTCCGCGTGTTAGCTTGCTCTTTCTCAGCAGGCCCATCCTACGGCATCCCGAGACTATCAACCATCAGTTTGCTCATCTGGAGCAGCTATCAGCAAACAAAGTGCTTGGGGGACGTGAACAACAGAACCACAGATCAATTTGCTAGAACTCTTATAGGCATCTAAACCTCTGCATGTGACAGTCTATCTCTCCGGCATCAGCAGACAGACAATCCCACAAAGTTTCAGCCGAATCTGACCTCTCCTCCTACAAAAACGTCACCTTCAGTCTGGAGGGCGCTTACGGTAGAGCGGGGTGGTAACACCGAAGGAAAGAAGCACTACTAGCCCACCCATCCGGATCTTTATGCATGCAGCTATCTCGGGAATCATTATCAACCAGAATATCAGTGGTAAGTATTAATTTCTCTCTGCAAACCCTAACCCTAATTCAGCTACATTTTAGGGCATTTTTGCATGGCAAGTTTGCATACACAGTTATCTCGCATTTTTGCATGGCAAGTTTGCATACACAGTTATCTCGCATTTTTGTATAAGATTGCATGTGTGAGTCAGCACTACAATACAACATTAGAGAATATCAGTATTTGGGATATTATAGCCTACATGTGCAATGAGTGAATAAGTATATATGGAATCATGTAATCATTGTTCAAAGAAACATGTGAATTGGATATATGAATGTATTGAGGTATTTGGAAAGGGTTCTCATATTCGTTAAAGAGTTATGGTGTAATGTTACATGGTACCAGTACCAATGCACCTTCAGATGAGTCCCCAAGGAGAGAGAGTCATTTTTTTAGACCATGACAAGTGTAATCCAACATTTTCTGAGTAAAGGTTAGGGACGAACCCTTTGGCCCTTCCTTTAGGAGTACTATGGCTCAATGGCATTGTTGACTGCCCTTTGTTAGGGTTTTTAACCCTGGGGTTGATGTTTAGGGCTCCTAGGGGTGTGTCACTAGGTCACATGACCCCTTCGACTTATTTCTACTCCAGTGACATTTCTTCCAACTACGAGGCTCTTGCCTCTCTTCCAGGTCACCTTAGGCACCCTCCTAGTCCCTCTGTAGCCTAGCACCCTCTCTCCTTGGGACTCTTCCAGAGATGACGTCATCATCCTCACCAAGTCGTCCTGTTTTTTTTTGGGGGGGGGTGGGGGCACGGCGTTGAGGGATTATACACACTGTTGGGGTTAGTCACTTTTTGGTAAACTCTAGGGAAAATGCCCCAAGCTACCCACGGGTTTAATTATTTTATATTATTTATGTTATAATTTTAAGTCGACATGTTATAATTTCAAATTGAAATTTTAGAGGCCTGTCGGCCTGGTTTTATTTGCAATAAGTGAGTGTGAGAACATATAAATAGACCTCCTCACTTCATTTTCAAATCACAATAGATGGGATAAAACTCAATATGTTACCTTTTTACCCAAGATAGACTTATGAAGTGATGTGCACCTCTTGGAAGAATGTCTTCTTGTTGTTGTGGATGAAAGTTGGTTACTCTTTTTCTTTGCTTATGCTTTGTGGGTGCTAGAATGGTTAGAGGTACCCATACTCAAGTAATTCTACTCCATTTTTAGTCTTGCTTGATGAATGGTAGGTAAATTTTGCTTCTTGAATGATTAAATGGTAGATTAAATGGTAGCCCTAGGGCTGCATTCTCTTTGAATAGGGCCTTTTATCTACTTCCTATCCCCTTAGCATAGTAAAAACGCTCCTAAGAGGAGGTTTTTACAAAGTTTAGCCTTGGATCTCCAACTTTGTTCTAGATTAGGCTCTTGAAACAAACCCTATACGTAGTTTCAAGAAGCCCTAATTTAGTGGACAAGGAGGAATACTTCCAAGAGGAAGGTTTGGGGTAACAACCATTAAAACACTAAGTTTGTCCATCTTTTCTACCTAAACCCTAATTGTACATTTGTAAAAATTATTTTTAGATTTGCATTTGCATGTGTAATTTTTCATTTTTATGATATAAATATGGTTAGAATTAGGTCTACAATTTTATGTCTAAAACCCTGAAAATCAAAACATTTTTTTTTTCAATTTTGGGCCTCCCTAAAATTTTGGCCCTCTCCTACAAATTCGGCCTGCCTTCTTTAGCTCTAAAATCCCTAGGGCGAAATTTGTGGAAGTCCTAAAATATAAAAAATAAAAATCCCAAAAAATACCCTAACCTACCCGTTACCTTCCTGCCCTAAACCCTAGAATTAGGTCTACAATTTTATGTCTAAAACCCTGAAAATAAATAAATAAATCCAATTTTGGGCCTCCCTAAAATTTCGGCCCTCTCCTACAAATTCAACCTGCCTTCTTTAGCTCTAAAAATCCTAGGTCGAAATTTGTGGAAGTCCTAAAATATAAAAATAAAATAAAAATCCCAAAAATTACCCTAACCTACCCTTACCTCCCTGCCCTAAACCCTAGACCTACCCTTGTTCCTCCCTGACAGCCCTAATTCTGCCTTCTTCCACCCTCGGCAGACCTCTTTTTTGAAAATTGCAGACTGCAATTTTTTTTTGCAAACTGTCAAAACAGTCCCTACCTCTCCCCTAACACCCTAGATCTCCTTTCTCCTAAAACCCAGCGCTGCCTTCCTCTATTTCGTTTTCCCCCTAAGCTAGCTCCTAAGCCCTAAAACCTTGACCTCTACTGCCCCTTAAACAGACCAGCAAAACAATAATCAGAGGTTATTACTCTTGTTTTGATAATGAATTAATGGTCCATTTGGATGTTACTACCAATGATTGTGAATGGTGGAACTGGTTCATGTCAATACTGCTGATATAATTCCTTAAAAGTGCTATAACTGCTGCTATATCTATGTTATGAATGCACTAGATCTGATGCACTCCAAATAGTTATAAATAAACAATTATTTAAAGGTCACATTGGCTGGAAAATGTTGTCTAAATGTATGTCTTAAACCCACTGATATGATGTTGATATAAACAGGAATAGAAACTACTGCTGCTAACCTTACAGTGTTTTCATTTGGGAATGGTTGAATGTTAATACAAATAAGTGCACTGGTGGACATATTGATTGGGATTTACAAGTGTTAGTTTCCTACCATTTTTACCTCCTCCATGCCTTACAACTTAATGCTGATATAATACTAATGTGAATGCACTCAATGCCAATCTCATGTTAAATGATAAATCACAATTGGAAACACATCTAACACGTGCTGGCTTTTCATAAAATTGCATTCCTTGATACCAGTGCCTAATCAGAATTATTATACTTTGTGTCTTTTTCATTCTTTGTTCCAGTCCATAAGGCACTGATCTATACATGAGGTTGTGGAAGGTATTCAGTGTGATTTTTGACAGGCACTCAGATAAGGGCTCTCCCCTTGAAGGTCAAGACTCTCCAAAGTAGTTCAAGGAACGTGATCGAGGTGAGATTGGGTCACTTTCCTCACCTATGCTTATTGAAAACTAGCCTGCTAGTTTTCTTAGTAACATTTTTGGCGTCGTTGCTGGGGGCCTCAAATTTGTTGAGGTGACTTATCCGGGCAAGAACGACATCGGTGGTAAGTCTTAAGTCTGTGTTTACATGATTGCATATATTTTTCTAGAAAGGATTAATCTTGTAGGCTTATCTAACAACTCCACAAAGAACTCAGCCCATCAATCAGGTATGCTTCTTGTTATGTACTTTGGTGAGATTTGTTTAACCTGACAGGGCTCTCCTGGCAACTCCACTGAAGAAAGTCAAAACAAGTGCGTTGCAAGAACAAGAACAAGAGGTATGCTTTGCTTTGTCGTTTCATAAAATTTTGTTAAATGATAACTTTACAGGTGACTCCACTAAAGAAAAGTTAAAGAAGTTCAAAGCAAGCATTCTCAGCAAAAGATATAGGGATTCTTGATCCGTTTGACTTCTCAAACATTCCAGAATACCCAAATAAGTTTGACAAGCATCGTTGTTTTAAATCTATTTCGACATTCCACAAGGGTGAAGACACCATTACAGCACACGATAAGAAGTTCAAAAAAGTTCTTGCGGCATGGGATATCATAGACGAGGATAACATGGTGCAATTATTTGTAATGTCCTTTGATTTGGGAGGGAACCAAGATATGGACGCCTGGTATGATGGACTCCCTCCTAAGGGGATGTCCTCCTATCTACAACTGGTTGAAGCATTTTGCGATCAGTGGGATCCTAATACTAAGGAAGAAATCATGAAGATTACAAAGTATAAGCATACAGATATTAACGAGCAGGTCTCAAAAGAGCATGAAACACTCCTTGTTGACAGAGTTTATGATGAAGATCAACGGTCGGAAGGTTTGCTTAAAGAAGTCACTGACATCATGGCCCTTATGTTCGAAGATGAAGGGATTCCTGGAGACGAAAGTGAAATTCCTCCAGAAAATGAAGACCAAGAAGCCCTAGTTGAAGAAACTGAAGAATTGGTAAGTTCTCCATATCCTCATGTTACAATTTCTTATGATATTTTGGCTCTCTTAGAAGAAAATAACAAGTTTATAGAAGACAACAATTACTAGAAGTTCCTTAATCCACTGGTATACGATTCTTTAAGACCTTCCAGCATCATAATGAACCCTCCCCCTCGCACATGTTTGGAATAAGTCTTCTCTATCAGCAATGAAGAATGGACCAACCCTTTTGTTGCTTTACTTAATGTTGAGGTAGTGCAAGATGTGGTCCCTGTTATCAATTGCCATATGCAGCCGATGATGTCTCCAAACCAGTGTTTCCAACATTGTCTTGTGACAAGTTGTACGGAAGTCGATCAGTCCATGGTATGCCCTAATCAACAACATTCTTCAAAAAGTGTTCAGCCATTTTTGTCCAGTATCTGTAAGTTTCCAGTGATGTATCTCAACAAAACCAATACAGGTATGTGGACATGTATGATATTCATTTCACATTGTCAAGATTTCTATTGTTTATCTTTCTGCTTGAAATGTGAAGGCATAAATTATGTGGCTGGCAATTTCAAAATTTCAAGAATTATATAGATACTAACATGATTATTACAAAGATGAAACATGTACTTGTGCGTCCAAATAAATGTGCAAGCAGGTGCAGGGATAGATTGCAGCTAACATATAAAGACTGGCAAGATCCACCTTTGCAAATGGGCTATCAAGTTCAAAATCTGCAGACTAGTTTCAAGCAAAAAAATTTCTCAATGGAAATGTATGATGGAGATAGCCCATACATAAGCCCAATAGCGGCATGGATAAATGAAGCCTGTGAAAGCAATCCCTCTCTGTGGCATCAGTATCGAGGCTTCCATGTTCCCACAGTTATTCAGCTCTTGTTCCCCATCCTGATGCAAATCTTGCTATGTACTCAGTTTATCACCGATGAATTTTATCATGGATTGTCTCTTAAGACGGAGGAAAAGGATCGAGTATGAATTGCTCACTTAGCTGGCTACATTGGTGGAGTGATTTCACTTAAACCATTCTGATTATTATGTTTAGGGTTGGTAGGGTTAGTTTCAAATTCAGTTCAACATATCATGTTACCTTGCATTGCATTTATCGTTTCTTTCATTATTTAGTTATTTGCATTTCATTATACTGAGCACGGCAGGACGAAAGTGTATGTCTCATGATGTTGTTGATGCCCTTCGATATTTGATTTGTGTGTAGGTCTACAGATACCTAGAAAATTCACATGTTCTCAAGCACTCCCAAGAAGAGCACTTGTCTCGCAGTTGGAGCCAATGTTACATGGTACCAATACCAACGCACCTCAACATGGCTCCCCAAGGAAAGAGAATCATTTTTTCAGGGCCAAGACATGGATGGTTCCAGCACTTTTGAGGTATAGTTATGGTCGGACCCTTTGGTCCTTTCTTTACGAGTACTATGGCTTAATGGCACTGCTGACTACCCTCTGTTAGTGTTCTTTAACCCTGGGGTTAGTGTCTGGGGCTCTTAAGGGCAAGTCATTGGGTCACGTGACCCCCTCCTCTGTTTACTACTCTGGTGACAGTGTTTCAGCTTTGAGACTTTTGCCTCCATTCCATGTCACCTCAACCATCCTTCTTGGCCCCCTTTCAGCATAGCACCTCCCTTCTTTGGGCCTTTTCAGATGATGACATCATCTCCTTACCAGGTCGTACTACCAATTTGGGGGTGGCGATGAGGGATTATCAACACTCTTGGGGTTAGATTGGGCATGACACCCTCCCCCCAGCTCATACCATCCTTCAATTCGGAGTGATTTGATTATTTTTATCTATTTTAGTCATTTTGGGATAAACTCTATGGAAAATGCCACAAATTACCCATAAGACTGGATTATTTTATATTAATTTTGTTATAATTTTAAGTTGACATGTTATAATTTCAAATTGACATTTTAAAGGCATGTCGACCTGAATATATTTGTAAAGTGAGTGTGAGAAGGCTATAAATAAGCCTCTCCTCACTTCATTTCAAACATAAGACAAGTGGGACAAAACATTATGCTATTATTGTACCCATGCTACAGCCCTTGGAGTGATGCACACCTCTTGAGGAGACTTTTCTTTCTTGGTTTGAAGGCAATTTTCTAAAGTATCTTTGGTTCATGCTCTTACAAGGTGATGCTAAGATTTGTTTGTTAAACACATGCACAAGGAGGTATCTAGGGTTTAGTTCTTGATCTATCTTTGTTAAAACTTGATGGATGATGCTTGTTTGTGGATTGAATGGTAGCCATTAATGCTGCATTTTGTCTAAATTAAGGTCATTTATCATCCTTTATCACCTTGGAAGAGACCTCTCAAGGGAAGGTTGGTCACCTTCCTTGATGCCCTAGAGTTTGGGTAAAACCTTAAAAAAAACCTTTTGGTTTGTTCTTATCCATCTTTTTCATCAACTTCATGCATTAGCAAATGTAAATTTGCATCTTCATGGTAGGTAAAACCCTAAGAAGCATGGGTACCTGTACCCGGGGGTCGAGGACACGTACCAGTACCGAGTACCCGTACCCCCGTACCCAGTACAAGAACGGGTACTCTTTAAAGTACCCAAGAAGTATCGGTACTTTGCATTGTTCAGTCAAGTACTGGTACTCCAAAAAGGCAAAGTACCCAGATTTTAGATACTTCCAGGGTACTTCGGTACTCCAAAAAAGACAAAGTACCCTGATTTTGGGTACTTCGGGGGTACTTCCCTCCCATAAATCTCAGCTTGCGAACATCAAAATCCAATTTTTTTTAAGTTTTGAAGTGAAGAGGGGGAAGGGTATGGTGGGGCCCTCTCCTAAAGATTTAAACCAAAGCCTTAAAGCTTACTAAGAGCTCAAGCCTCAACCATTTTCTTTTATTCTTGGTAGTAGTGTTGAAGTTTGGAGGCCATTGGTTGCATTGGTGAGCTCAATTCAGCAGTGAGTCCTTATGATTGATCATTTAAGAAATGGTAATAACCCCATTTAAACAAGAAACAGAGTATACTTCAGCTTCCATTATAATTGACTAATTAGTAATAGTTGGCTTGTGTTTGGCACAGTAATGTGTGGTTGATTGGCATATTGCACATCAACGTATTGTTTTGTTTTAGCATCAACATATTTATTTCAAATAAAACTCGTGTTATTTACCATGCACAGCTAGTGATTCAGTGACCCATTTGGAATCCTATAGATTACAATATGTGTGCTTACCACAACCCTTCCGTTTGTTTTATAAATTTATATGCATTATGTATCATCGATTTGAGCATGAATGCTTGTGATATTGAGTCCTCTGTTTTAATTGTTCCATCTTCATCTACCTAATATGGAGTGAATAGAAACTAATTTCTTAGCTTTGAATTGGGGCAGGAAAGTAAGTCATTTGGTATTGAAGGTTACCATAAGAGTTCAGTCCTTCAAAATACTATGAATGCATCTGAATATTACTTGCTTTTCCATGCTTATGTGCAAGTAAGTTAAAAGTTGAAACTCAAACACCATAAGACGTAATTCATACTTGTAAAAGTTATGATTTATCTCAGATTATCATTCTATTTCGTATTTTCCAGATTTACTTTTTGACTATCCTATGCTTAAAGCACTCAAAGATTATATTTTGAGATTGATCATATTGATCCCTATTAAAATAGTTCATTGATTTGTTCATAACAACAACCTATTAAGAAAGTATTTCAGATCTGTTTTGTTCATAACAACGGTATATTTAAGAAAGTATTGTAGTTTATTGTTTACTTGTAGACCAATTAACATTGAACAATGAAAACTTAATAATAAATACTAATATATAATATAATTTATAAACTTGAAATTTATATATACATATATAAACTACAGTATCCCGACGTACCCAAGTACCCTATTTCAAAAACTAGCGTACCTGTACCCATACCAATCCCAATGCCCAAGTACCCTGGCAACCTAGGTAAAACCTAGTTTAGATCTGCATTCTTGTTAAAGAAAACCTAAAAAGACTAAAACTGTAACCTAAAAACCCAAGCCTTGCCCTTCCTTTCCCCACGGCCTGTTGCTCTCTCCTCTTTCAAACCTAGACCATCTCCCTCAAGGCCTCGGCTTCCTCCCTTAGGGTTCGGCCTCCTTGATTGACTCCTTAAAGGCAATAGTCACTAACACTTTGCACAGACGATCTAGTTTCGTGTCCAAGTGTGTTTATAGATGTTATCCACTAATTTGCACTTGGGAGATTTTTCAAGTGAGCCACCAAGGATTGGAACAAATCAATTGTTCTTACTCGGTGCTCGAAAGTTCCATGATTTCATCACGGTCAGTTGTGCTCTCTTTTTCGCATGTTCACAACCCCTCAGGGAAATTGTAGTAAATGACATAGCATGATGGTTTCTTTTTGTAAAAGGCTTGACCTTCTTAGGACTTGGTCATCAAGGTCATCATCCTCGAGTGTTTTTTCTCTCGTCAATTATGTGACACTTTTTTAAGCAACATAATTTCGAGTTTTTCACTCAAAATCCTCCAAAGTCGAGATGGTGAAATTGGTGATTTTGTCTTGTTATTAAAGCCTAGGGTCTATGTATTACTATCATACCATGCTAGTCATAGTCCCAAAGTTTCATGGACATGCGCTAAGTCTTTCATAGGACTTTAATTTTTAGTTTTTTAATAAAATCATCGATAAGGTGTATTTTAATTGTAAAGGTTCAAAAGGTCACAAAATTGGGCCTAGGGAGCCAATTTGGTCATGGGGATGCTCATTTTTTGACCCAGTGTCCCCACTAAACCCAGTCTTGAGAGTCAATTTAGTAATTTTCAATTATTAATTTTGATTCTCTCCAAAATGACTCGAAGGGTCAAATAAATGGGAAAATTGGAGAAAATCCAATTTCTAAATCAAAGGAAGCTTGTTTGGGACTTGTCTCTGAGGTTTTTGATTTTACCTAAGCAACATCGAGAGCCATTCTCTTGGAGAATGGAGGCACCTTGTCAATTACTAGGAACTTGAACCAGTATAGTATTGGGGGACTCAGCCTAGAACTGAGTGGCCATTCTTTGAATGGAGGCACCTGGTCAGTTACCAGGAACTTGAACCAGTCTAGTACTGGGGGACTCAACCTAGAGCTGAGTGGCCATTCTTTGAATGGAGGCACCTTGTCAGTTACCAAAAATATTGAACCAGTCTAAGATTGGGGGATTCAGCCTAGGGCTGAGGGGCCATTCTTTGAATGAAGACACCTGGTCAGTTACCAGGGATTTGAACTAGTCTAGGACTAGGGGAGTACTCATCCTAGGGCTAAGGGCTATTCTCCAGGAGAATGGAGGTGCTTGGTCAGTTACCAAGTATTTGACATTGAGTCAATTAATGCAGCCTAGGGCTGAGGCACTTGGTGAATTACCAAGTTATCACTATAATCCCTAGACCGAGTCTGGGCATGTGATGCACTCCTATCCTTGATATATGGGCTATGTGACCTTCTCCAAGGATTAGCTACACTTGGTTAAGACACCTAGTACCCAATCTTGGTGGCATGAGTAGTTCAAGTTAGAAGCATTAGTAACTCTCCCTATTTATGATAATGTACCTTGAGTGGGCATGAAGAACCATGAAGACCACTTGCCTTAACCACGGAACACTTGAAGGAACCTCTTGCCCTAAGCCTTGGTACATGAGGAAGACAAAGAGGCTAAAGTAAAAATACAAGAAGACTTATTGTACCACAAAATGCCAAAGTAAAAATACAAGAAGGCCTTTGGTACTACTAAAGGTCAAAGTCAAAGGGTAAACATGAAAAAGAATAAAACCCTATTATTAAATTCCTATTTGTGGGGGACCACTTCAAGTGCTTGAAAGACTATATAGCATAAATGAAGTTCACTTGCTAAACATTTATACACCTCTCATCTTCATCATCTTGACTGCTCCATTCAAGACTGAGACTATTCGCTGGTTTTTCTAAGTGTATGGTTGGTCATTATGTCTTATGCCCTAGCATGGTGGCTTAGCTAGCTAGGGCATCCTCTTACCTACACCCACTGCTAGGGATTTCACCATACTCCGCACAGCCAACAGCAGCATAGACATAGGGCATCCCTCTCCTCCATCCGGGCAGCCCTCTCCCTTGGGCAACCCTAAACTATTCACAGAAATTTCGGGCAGCCTATCTCTCCTCGCGGGCAGCACTACAAAAACTCCGGGCAGCCCTAATTTAATCTCAGGAAGCCACAGAAATAGTTCGAGGAGCCCTTAAACAGGCCACCTCATTTACGGGCAGCAAGAAGGAAGGCTCGGGCAGCAGCATAGCAGATCCAGGCAGCCACAAAACAGATCCGAGCAGCCCACAGTAGACTCGGGCAATAGCATAGCAGATCCGGGCAGCCCATAACAAATTTAGGCAGCCCACAATAGATTTGGGCAGCCCTCAACAAGTCTGGGCAGCCCATAAGAAGAATTTGGGCAACCCAGAACAGGTTCAGGCAACTCATGAGAAGATCCGGGCAACTCACAGGAAGATCCGAGTAGCCCAAAATTAGGCACGGGAAGCAGCAGACATTTTTTAGGCAGCAAAAAAAGAAACTCGGACAATAGAGAGAAAATCCGAGCACCAGACCATAGTCTGCATTTTCGAGCAGTTGGTCTACTTCCTCCACGTGGTAGGTTTTGGTCAAGCTTGTTAGGGTTTGACAAATTTGAGAAAACATTCATCTCAGAATTCTGAGGTTTTTCTTATTGCTGCTACATACTCGGTCATCTCATTTAAGGGATGAATTACTAATGCTTTTAGGGTTTTTGAACTTTAAAGGTTTCCCCGTGAAAACATCTAGTGTTCATTTGTGTTGATGCTTGATTATCTACTGCACTTGTCTTATTGTTATCTATCTTACAGTCTGCAAAATTTAAGGAATACATGTACATGCTAAAATTAACAAAGGTGTCAAAGTTGTCGAGGATCTTGTCTAGGACATTTATGAGCATAGAGGAGCATTTTCAACCATCAAAGGAGGAGCTCCAACTCACTTCCACAAAAAGGGGCGCATTCTCTCATGAAGGGTGTGTTTTTCCACTTGGATGAAGTGGTTAGAAGAGGTGGAGGCTACCCAAACCAAGTGGGATACCTCAAGAGAGGTGGCAGCCTCCTCTCCCACAAATTCAAACCTCCTCCCACCTTTTTTCTCAACCCCCAAAACCACCTCACACTTGGCAAATTCGCCCCCTTGGGGTTTGAGCTCCATTTTTGCTATAAAAGTAGGGTCTTTCTCCTCTTTCAGCAGGATGTATTGAACCTCTGCCCATTGTATTTTTGTTGCTGATATTTTGTTAATAAGGTTGAAGACTTTGGAGGCTA
This sequence comes from Pseudotsuga menziesii, assembly GCA_001517045.1. NCBI lineage: Eukaryota > Viridiplantae > Streptophyta > Pinopsida > Pinales > Pinaceae > Pseudotsuga > Pseudotsuga menziesii. Next base: position 172,870 of record LPNX010035728.1, read on the forward strand.
GTCTGTGTGATCGCATTGTGAGCTTGTGACTTGGTCAAATTTTAGGTGAAATCGGTTGAATCTCATGCATTATTTTTTTCAAGTAATGTGTTTAGATCTTGTTTACATTAAATAAGTATTTGTTGTTGTCAAGTTACTTATTTGAATTTCATTATCAGAATTGTGTAGGAGCAACAGACTGTAGTTGGATATACTTATGCTCTCCAACTTTTTTGATTGATGAGATCAACTAGATCTAACCTTGTTTGTATGAGAAATTGCCTAGTTTTTGCAAGATTATCTTAGGTAGAAGGGGCTTGGAGCTCGGTAGCATCCACTTCTCTTTTACAACATACATCTTGCTATGATTGACATTGTTATCTTGCAGATCCCTCTCTCCTTCACTTCTTTCAAGCATGGGCTTGGGAATTTCACTCTTCTTTTCTAAAAAAAAATAATCTTTCTTCTTGGTTACGGTTACGTGATGCTTAGTAAAATTGGATAGATCATTCTAATATCTTAAATCTGATTTTAATTAGGAATAAGTATCAAATCTAGATTCATTTTTAAAGCTTCATTTTAAACTAGATCTGATTTAGTCTCTCAAAGTGCCATTTTTAATCAAAATTTTACATTTTTTTGAGCATTTTGACTAGTGTAGTTTATGCATTTGTTTTGATTAATTCGCAACATTCTAACATATTTAACTCGCTTGTTTTTACTAGGTTTTGAGAAAAGGAAGACATACTATTCAAATTTTGAGTTTTGGGTCACTCGAGACATCAAAAACTCCATCCTCCGTCCCTTTTCTTCTTTCATTTTCTCTCCCGACAGTATTGTAAGCCTTTAGATCTTTTTCAAAGATCAAAGTGCAATCATTATTCATATTTTCATCATATTGTAAATTCATTAATAAAGAAAGCAAGTGGGCTACAAAACGCCCACACTCCATCCTCCCCTAGGGGGATTTGCAGTCTCTTTCATTGTTTGCATTTTATAAATCAACACTTGCACACACTCCGCCCTCTAGAAAGGTGGTATAGTTTAGTTGTTTTTCTTTCATTTCATCTTTAAATTCCATACCCGACTCATTGCCACGAAGTATGCTCTCACCAACAACCAAAGGCTTTTTGTCAATTATTGGTGGATGATCAGAAAGTGACACGTAGTTGTGGTTTAATTGATCATTAGTGTGTTTGATTCTACAAACATCTTTTGCTTCATCAAATTGGAATAAACGTTTTGTCTTAAACTCGTGGATGATGTTTCCCTCTATGGGCTTTGCCTAGTCTTGGGGAATCAAAAGCGGGTTTTGACACTCTAAATTCCTCACAATAATCTAATAATTCATTAATAAAATCAACTACCTGAAAAAACATTACGAAGATCCGGCGTACGATAGTTAACAATCGTCGGCAAATTCTTCGAAGGTTGCGGGAACCACTGAGTAGCGACCTTGAGATACAATCAAGCTAGATCCTTGTTGGTGTAGTGTTGGACACCTTCTCAGAGACTCCGAATCGGCCCACATTTTTTAGTGAGGAACCACTTTCGTCATCTTTCGGATATATTCTCAGTACTTTTAGTATATCAAGACTCCCCTTCCCGTAACTCATGTCATATTTTAATAATTAAAACTGACCATGACACATTGCAAAACATTTCATTTCAACATCATTATTTTACTTTGACTCCATTGGCACTGATCTGACTCACATTTATTTCAAATTGCTTATGTGTTGATGTTATGCTGGTGGAATATTTATTTAAATTTGCAAACAATCTTGTCTCCGTAATTTTACTTCAAAAACTAAACAACTTACTTTCATCATTAACGACTAAAACTTAAGAGCCTTATACAACTCTTTCTTAGGGACCACCCAACTTGGCTTCGTTAGGAGTTTTGCTTAAACGGAGCAGTCAAGATCAAGTGAAAGTACTTGACTCGAGACTTGCCCCCAAAGACACACCTAGCAGCTTGAAGATTTATGTTGCGCTTAACCCCCAGGTGTGTGAAAGGCGGCAACACTTTTTGGCACCGTTGTCGAGAATAAGCCTTTTTATCCCTGGGTTATTACTTTTGTTTTCTTTCTTTTTTGTTTTTGCTTTGTTTGATGAATGATTAGAGTAGATCTTTGATTCTTTTTCTAGCGACTCCACTAACATTTTTCCTTTATACAAAGAAAAGCAAAAAAGAGAAATTTTTGTAAAAGATTTACGACGGATATTTTTCTTTTCACGTGGCGACTCCATTGAAGGGATAAAACCCTTGTTTCTCACAAAAATTGTTGAGATTGATTGTGTGTAGATGAGCCCATGCAAACAGTAAAATTTCAAAGCTCATTATTTTGACAACTCCATGGTTATATCAAATGCTTAATGTTGAGTAACAATATGGATGAGGAAAGAGCTCGGATTTCCAGTGAATATCCTTCCTTCGACTTCTCAAACATCCTAGTATTCCCTAGTTATCATAATGGTGAAGATATATCTGATCATCTACCTATCTTTTGGGGAAATAAGCATACAGAGGTCCAACATGTCATATATTTTCCTAAAATTTTGGTTGACTTCAAAGTTTTGTATGAAGATAATATGATGGAGATGTGTGTTAGTATTCTACAAGGAAATGCTTATGAATGGTATCTCAATGATCTTCCAAATAAGGCATTACTTCCCTTTCAAGCTTCCTCTGAATATTCTTGAGGCAGTGGCATATAGGAGAGACTGACATGGAAGATTTAGACAAGTTCCTGGAAGGGTTCCTTTTTGCTTCATTGCCCTGAATAGAGTATCATGAGGAAGACCCTAAATTACCTCGTCTCATCAGGATAGGAAATGATAGGTATTGGGTGCTACCTCCAAGAGATCACAATGAAGAAGAAATCCATGATGATTCCATTGAGTTTGTGCATGAAGAGCCATTAATCGAAAATACTATTGAAGACCCTCCTCATGTCACATCAACGGAGAATATTGATGATTGGGAATGCTTTCATGATTATTTCAGTGATGACGATCACATCTGTACTCCAGATCTACCTAAGGATGAAACCATTACAAAAGCTTATAATGATACCTATGATGAAAACTGTAATGTGCATGATGGCACTCCTCCCTATTCTCCATATAATGATGATAGTCTGGAAGGTTTACTGCCTTGTGACCTTTTTTTGAAGAAGATGAGTATGAAGGAGGAGGACAAGTATAGCCTAGAGAATGATACAAGTGACGAAGACTCCCTTATGTCTGACAAAGATGTTGATGAGGATTCCTAGACATTCATGGAAAATCCAATCTATGACATGTCTGAGGAGGAAAACAATGAACTAGAAACTTTTGATTGTTTTGTTGATAATCATGTTTGTGACATATCTAATGGAGGGGCTTTTGAGTCTCTTGATGGTTTTATTGAAAGTCCTATATATGAGGTTTTTAAAGAAGAGAGCATGGATCTTGTGGCCTTGGGTTTTTATATGGAAGAGGAGCATGCAGTTTATACACATGACCAGTCTGAGCCATATATCAGTACTAGTAATGAAGACTTGGAGAAGCAATGCAGTGAAGAGTCAGATTGGGTGGAACTAATTGAAGACTTTTTTCAGCCATCGTCTTCAGATACAGATGTTCGTTATGATTTGAAGCAGTTTGGGGCTTACACACAAAGTTATTAGCAGATAAGCCCTTTGGACGAGTATGATGACCTGCCTCATCATACAGATTTGTACATTAGTCCTATCCAATCTTGGATAGAAGAAGCTTGCAAGAGGACTTACCAAATTGGGAAGCAGTTCGATGACATTCTCCATGATTATAATATTCCGTCCAACCCTCCCATCTTGAAGTTTCATGCAAGTTTGCATTTCTTGAATAATGTTTCCTTACTTTGGCTGGTAACCAAAGACAAGGCAAAAACCTTTAAAATTGATAAAATGCTTGGGGGGTTACATTGTATTTCTGATTACAGCTAAGTTTTTTTATGTCATGCTTAGAGTAGGAAAATAAGCTCCTTAAAGTGAGCATTTACTTTATGCATTTCTTTTATGTACTTAGGAATAAAACTCTCTTTCATTAATGAGTTTTTGTTCCTTTCAATAAAGCAACTTATAGTTCATTGGCTCTTTTCATAAAACTTGTGCTACTAAG
>LPNX010035728.1:177136-225051 GCA_001517045.1 Pseudotsuga menziesii
GGTCTCTTTTTCGCATGTTCACACCCCCTCGAGGGAATTGTAATAAATGACATAGCATGATGGTTTCTTTTTGTAAAAGACTTGGCCTTCTTAGGACTTGGTCATCAAGGTCACCATCCTCGAGTGTTTTTCCCTCGCCAATTATCTGACACTTTCTTAAGCGACAAATAATTTTCGAGTTTTTCAAGCAAAATCCTCCAAAGCCGAGATGGTGAAATTGGTGATTTTATCTTAAAAGGTTATTAAAGCCTAGGGTCTATGTATTATACCATGCTCGTCATAGTCCGAAAGTTTCATGGACATCATCAAGTCTTTCATAGGATTTTTTAATTTTTAGTTTTTTAATAAAATCATCGATAAGGTGTATTTTAATTGTAAAAGTTCAAAAGGTCATAAAATTGGGCCTAGGGAGCCAATTTGGTCATGGAAATGCTCGTTTTTTGACCTAGAGCCCCAACTAAACCCCAAAACCCACTCTTGAGAGTCAAATTAGTAATTTTCAATTATTAATTTTGATTTTCTCTCTAAATGACTCAGAGGGTCAAATAAATGGGAAAATTGGAGAAAATCCAATTCCTAAATCAAAGGCAACTTGTTTGGGACTTGTCTCTGAGGTGTCAAATTTGTTGAGGATCTTGTCTAGAACATTTATGAACATAGAGGAGCATCTCCAACCATCAAAGGAGGAGCTCCAACTCACTTCCACAAAAGGGGGGTGCATTCTCTCATGAAGAGTGTGTTTTGCCACTTGGATGAAATGGTTAGAGTAGGTGGAGGCTTCCCAAACCAAGTGGAATACCTCAAGAGAGGTGGTAGCCTCCTCCCCCACTAATTCAAACCTCCTCCCACCTTTTTCTCAACCCCCAAAACCACCTCACACTTGGCAAATTCGCCCACTTGGGATTTGAGCTCCATTTTTGCTATAAAAGTAGGGTCCTTCTCCTCTTTCAGCAGGATGCATTGAAACTTTGTCCAATGTACTTTTGTTGGTGATATTTTGTTAATAAGATTGAAGGCTTTGGAGGCTAGTCTGTGTTGTGAGCTTGTGACTTGGTTAAATTTGAGGTGAAATCGATTGAATCTCATGCATTATTTTTGTCAAATAATGTGTTTAGACCTTGTTTAAATTAAATAAGTATTTGTTGTTGTCCAAATACTTATTTGAATTTCATTATCAAAATTTTGTAGGAGCAACAAATTGTAGTTGGTTATACTTATGCTCTCCTACATTTTTTATTGATGAGATTAACAAAATCTAACCTTGTTTGTATGAGAAATTGCCTAGTTTTTACGGGATTATCTCAGGTAGAAGGGGCTTGGAGCTCAGTTGCATCCACTTCTCTTTTACAACATACATCTTATTGTGCATAACATTGTTATCTTGCAGATCCCTCTCTCCTTCACTTCTTTCAAGCACGATCTTGGGAATTTCACTCTTCTCTAAAACAAATCAATATTTCTTCTTGGTTATGGTTACTTGATGCTTAGTGAAATTGGATTGATCATTCTGATATATTACATCTGATTTTAATTAGGCATATGTATCAGATCTAGATTCATTTTTAAAGCTTCATTTTAAACTAGATCTGATTTAATCTCGCAAAGTGCCATTTTTAATCAAAAATTTACAATTTTTTTTACATTTTGAGTAGTGTAGATTATGCATTTGTTTTGATTAATTCACAGCATTCTAACATATTTAACTCGCTGGTTTTAGCAGGTTTTGAGAAAAGGAGGAGGACAAACTATTCAAATTTTGGGTTTCGGGTGACTCGAGACATCAAAAACTCCATCCTCCATCCCTTTTCTTCTTTCATTTTCTCTCCTGACAGCATTGCAAGCCTTTCGAAACTTTTCAATGATCAAAGTGCAATCATAATTCATACTTTCATCATATTGTAAATTCATTAATAAAGAAAGCAAGTGGGCTACACAGCGCCCACACTCCATCCGCCCTAGGGGTATTCGCAATCTCTTCCATTGTTTGCATTTTAGTATTCAACACTTGCACACACTCCGCCTTCTAGAAAGGTTGTATAGTTTAGTTGTTTTTCTTTCATTTCATCTTTAAATTCCATACCCGACTCATTGCCACAAAGTATACTCTCGCCACCAACTTGTTGATTATTGGTGGATGATCAGATAGTGACGCATAGTTGCGGTTTAATTGGTCATTAGTGTATTTGATTCTACAAACATCTTTTGCTTCATCAAATTGGAATAAACATTTTGTCTTAAACTCGTGTATGTTGTTTCCCTCTGTGGGCTTTGCCTGGTCTTGGGGAATCAAAAGCGATTTTTGACACTCTAAATTCCTCACATTAATCTAATAATTCATTAATAAAATCAGCTACCCGAAAAAACATTACAAAGATCCGGCGTATGATATTGACAATCGTGGGAAAATTCTTCAAAGGAAGCGGGAACCACTAAGTAGCGACCTTGAGATACAATCATGCTACATCCTTGTTGGTGTAGTGTTGGACACCTTTTCAGAGACTCCAACTCAGCCCACATTTATAAGTGAGGAACCACTTTCGTCATCTTCCATGTATATTCTCAGTACTTTCAATATATCGAGAATCCCCGTCCCATAACTCATGTCATATTTTAATAATTAAAACTGACCACGACACATTGCAAAAAATTTCATTTCAACAACATTATTTTACTTTGACCCTTTTGGAACTAATCTGATTCACATTTATTTCAATTTGCTTATGTGTTGATGTTATGTTGCTGGAATATTTATTTAAATTTGCAAACAATATTGTCTCAATAACTTTACTTCAAAAACTCCTAAACAACTTACTTCCATCATTAACAACTAAAACTTAAGAGCCTTAGACAACTCCTTCTTAGGGACAACCCAACTTGGCTTCGTTAGGAGTTTTGCCTAAACGGAGGAGTCAAGATCAAGTGACAGTACCTCACTCGAGACTTGCCCCCAAGGACACACCTAGCAGCTTGAATATTCCTACTGCGCTTAACCCCTAGGTGTGTTAAAGGCGGAAACGACAAATATTCTACAAGGGCTCTCCCCTTGGAGGTTCCGACTCTCCAAAGCAGTCTTGGAGGAGTGACTAAGGTGACAGTGGTCACTTTCTCTTATATTTGCTTATTCGGTAACAGTGTAACTCATTTCTCTTATCTATATTGGAGTTATTATCCACATTACATTTTTGTACATGGTGTGCACACTACTATATTATGCTATCTTAAATATTAGTTTCATAACATTTGGAATTATATGACACCTAGCTATCAACAATTAAGAGCAAAATGAATCGAATTTTGATGGATGGATCATCATAAGTGGCAACAAGAAAGCAAGAATCAGGAAATCCTATTATTTGGTTTCATCACATGTAAAGCCCTTAACTACAAAGCTTTGACGACAAAGCTTTTTGAAGGAGGGTACTATGTTATGACAAAAGGTGGGGCTTATAAGGGGCTAAATGTAAATGATGTGACCACAAAAGGGGGGATATATGGGGTTAAATATATTTGTAATAGCATCAGCTTAATGAAGGGGACACATGTGTAATGAATGAGTAAGTAATAGAATATACTATATATAGAGGTCACATAGCCATTGTTGAGAGAAGCATGTGGATTTGATATATGAATGTATTGGGGCATTTGGAGGAGGTTCTCCTATTCTTTAAGGAGTTGTGGTGTAACTCATCTCTCTTATCTATATTGGTTTGTACCAAACCGAGTCAAGTTATGATTCATCCGATTCAGTACAAAACCAGTCAACTCAGCTGAATCAATTTGGGACTGCACAGGCCCGTCACATGACACTTAAATTCAATTTATTTATTTTAAATTGAACTAGAAACCCAAACCCTAAGACTCTAAACCTACTTCATTTTCAAGTCAACCTGCTTTGTAGGATTCCAATAGAATATAGCACTATTTGAGGTAAGAAACAACTTGCTTGACAGTGACACAAGCTCATCTTGAATGACTATAAAATTCTTAAAGTAAAAGTGTAGAAAAGGACTACCATTTTACTTAATTTTTTTTATATTATCAATAATTGTTTCGAGATATTTGGAAGGGGTACCAACCTCATTGGACCTCGTATGATGAAAACAGAATTTCACATCCCATCCAAAATTCAGCAGAGTTAGCATTTTTCAGAATTCCAGTTAATTGAACTGCACCAAACTAAAGACAAGTCCACTAAACCATCAAAAGACATCAAATGTCACCCTACTCTTCGATGACATGCCACCTGCTCAAAATAGACCTATTAAAAAATAGACATGCCAGAGGATGGTCCTATACCTCATGCTGAGAATCCCTTTTCCAATTATGGTGATAGGTTTCACAATTGATCATGTTGATCAGTGATATGCAGTAGGCTAGTACCTTGTAGCTGTAGCACATCGTTTTTTATTCTAGAGGCCATTTAAAGCTTTCTTGATTATGTATTTTACTATTTTGTTTCACATATGTATTGCATTTCGTGCTATTTTGATATATTCACCCTTACATGGTTTATACTATATACATAAGCAGACTTCACATATTCTTTTCCATTAAAAATTTAAAAGTTTATGTATTTTTTAGTAAACAGTCATTAAGTTCAAACTGGTCTGAGTCAAGACAGAGTCCAAATCCGAGTTTTAAAACATTGATATATATTGGAGTTGTTATCCACGTTACATTTTTTTAACATGGTGTGTACTCTGCTATATTATACTATCTTAAATATTTGTTTCATTACAGCAACACACTCACTTAATATTTCTTGCATACGGTCCAAATGAATTATTCCTCTGGGTCAGACTCTGGTTTCTTAGGTTTGCTCCATCCCTATAATATCAGCAGCCACATTTATTGTGAAAAAGATCTGACATTTAGTAAGGCAATGTTCCACCATCAAGTACCTTATAGTTTTCAAACATTGGAAATTGATCTAGTTGCACAACTTAACATAAACTGATCATCCAGCAAGGCATACTGTTTTAAGCATGGGTACTTTCATACTACTCGAAATTAATTGTTTGTTTATGATGACCATCTGCAGAAGCGCCTTTGTCAATATGGCCTGCACTGGCATTCTCTGATGTATGAATTCAATTTATTTGCTCTATGGTTGTCCTTGTAACTGTAAGATTGTTTTCTGATATGTTTGGGAAAAAATGAGGTGGACAAAATTCTATCATTGAAACGTATGCATAATAGATGCAGGAACAGTTTTTCAAGAAGTATTTAACAGCAAAGTGACCACATTTACACCAACGTTTTTACTCTTGAGAGAAAACAAGCAGCTGTGAAAGCTTGGGAAGTGAGAAGCCTCACTGGAACCTTTATGGAATTTGTTTGCAGAGGAGCCTTAGTAAATCCAGCTGGCCTTGGTCTGCATCCAAACAAACCTTCAGCAGTCATTCTGGTCATCTAGAGATACCAGCCCTCAGAGTCAAAGTTTCTAACTTCTCAGTGCTTGCTTCTCAGGAGTTGGCCTTGTGGGTAAGACCCGTCTGTATCAGCTTTCTTGATTCCGTGATTTTTGGCTTCGGGCTTTCACCTTCCTTCAAGAGTCTAGTGGAAGGGGTTTCAGATTTCCTTCTCGATCTATCCCTCTATCTCCCCTCCAGCCAAGTTTTTTACCCCTTCAAAAGGTAAGGTGTTTGTGGGTCAATGTGGAGTCTGGACCAAGAGACCACCAATCTCCTGTAGGAAGGTTCCATTTTTAATGTGCAACAAATGACCATAAATATGTCAATGGAACTGCTAAGTACATACGAATCAATATGAAGTGGGGGTGCAAGGGCCACTCCTACAAAAGCAAGATGAGAGCAGATGTAACCTAAGATCTAAAATCTAATGCCTAAGCATATTAAACTGTGATGCCAATATAGGATTCATCTCACAGATGAGAATACACAACCCAGAGACTATGAAGAGAAAAATCATGCGGGAGGGAACTTCGACATGTCCTGGTGCTGCTGCTTACACCTGCAGAAGAGGAGGGGAGAGAATAGAATGTATCCCATTGGAACTGCAATCACAGTATCTGTGTCTCTCCAAACACCTGAGATCGAAGAAAGGAAGCTCCTGATAGATGACTGATCAGAGGCTTAGTTGGAGTATATCCTGCTGCCTAGATGAAGTAAAATGATCAGGTGGGGCATGAAGAAACCCTTCAGAAACAAGATGCTCAATGCCAGGCATTTGCACACCAGCTCAAAGATAGCCCTTAGAGAATAGGAAAAAGAGAGCCAAGATTAGGAGCACTTTGAATCCTTTGGGACAAACGAGTTATAAATTTACACTAGAGCTGGCCTTCCATATTCAGGACATCTTGTTGGGTAATTGGAGTAAAATACAATCCTCAAATCATGTTGAATGAGTGGACCCTAGAGTCTGTAAGAGAATCACTGCGAATCAATAACCAGACTGAAGAATGAAAAGATGATATGGAATCCAAACTTGTAAAGGCGATGGAGCAACTGGACCAGCTGCATAAGACAGAAATAGAAAGCCAAGGAGAGGACCAAGCTAGGAAGAAGACTGCTCATGAAGTCAAGGAGAAGAGAACCAAGAGATGTAAAATTTTGCTGAAATTAAAACTCTGGTTAAACTTGATTTGACATTTCAATGAAAACATGTACAGAAGAATGTCTCAGTAGCGAATTGGAGAGAATCAAGGATAACAAGTGACATTTTCTCAAGAAATCATATTCCAGCAAAACATATGACGACAATGAAGAAATGCTATGGAAGACAGCAGAGTATAATTTATCTTTTGGTTCTGCCAAGTTCTATACAATCAACTTGGCACAATGGAAACAGTTTTTAAAAATAGTGTTTACTTGCTTCAAACACCCCTCTTATATAGATAAGCTATTCCAATGTAAGACATTCTGAACCTCATAGATGCCAATATAAGGGGCAAACTAGTTAAACTTCTCATAAAAGAATGGCCAGAATAGCCCAAGGGGTTCGCTCAACCGGTTGTCACCAACAATGTTGGGCATTTGGCTAGTTCCATGCCAGCAGGTGCCAAGTTCAAATTTCCCTAGGTGAGGCGCACTGGTCTACAACAACTGTTTTAATAGGGACGCCATCCACGAATGTGGGGAAGTGTCCCTTGGGTTTCCCAGCAAGGTTTTCTTTGGAAAATATAAAAGGAATGGCCAGAATAGCAAGTGTTATGAATGTAAGGCCATATCAAAATCTCACGGTGGGATAGTCATATAATTTCTCAATTTCATAACCATATCCTGTATTAAGTTACATTTTTAGTTACTGATAGAACTACGAGATAGGAAGCAAACCTCAAAACTTATTAATGTAAAGAAGAGGGAAGAAATATGAAATTAGATTCAAATTCGCGTCAGATAACAGATCTGCCAATATGGCAGCAAACCACATTATCAAAATGCTGTGAGGGAAGGAAAAGGGAATACAAAAGAAAAGAAACGGAGAGAAATTTGAAATCTTTGATTTTTAATATCATACTTACCAGACTCGGAATCGGCAATAAATCGGCAAGGCAAAAGAGCAAAGAGTTTGAATCGGATCGGAAAAAAATCGGGAATAAATAGGCAAATACAAAAAATTAAATATATACATTATATTTTAAATTCAAAAAACATTTTTCATAAATATTGCAAACAGCCATGTCCATATAAAGAAAATATCAATAAATACCCAAAACATATCAATTCTATTAGAATTCAAAATTTATATTAACCTATCATAAGTATATTATATATATATATATAATCGTTTTATGTAAAAAATATATATATATATTTAACATATCATTTTGTGTTATAAATTATAATATATTTAATTATATAACAATAGTTTTATGCTAAATAATATATTTAACCATCGTAAATGTTATAATTATCAATATATTTAATTTTTAACAGAAAAAGATTTTTCGTTTTGTTTTTTAACATTAAATGATTTTTCTTTTCTGGAGAAACCGAGATTTTTCTTTTTCTAGAGCAACCCGACAAGGAGGTGAATGATTGAATCCCTATCTTTTGCCCCTTTTTGGACCTTTGCATAAAACCTTACCCCCAACCAATATTGCGAGGTGACTTCAGTTCAACTGTTCAACTGTGTATGCCACCGAACCCATGTCTGTCGGTCGCGCGGATAGAGGAGACCGTCGAGTGGATAGAGGAGAGGAGAGGAGAGACCTTTTCAATCCGTCGCTGGGAAAGAGTTCAATCGAACCACCCATCTCTGCCGTCAAACACGCATGTCTGTCGTCGCATGGATAGGAGTGGAGTGACCTCGAAAAGTCGCACGAATAGAGAATCGGATCGCCGATTTGAGTCGGATCGTTTAGCAGCCAAGCCGAGTCAAACTCGGAATAATCGCACGTTGACTCGCGATTCCTGTTATTCTGATCTGAAGCATCATTTTTCATACATAACGTTTCTTTTTTCTAATGGAAGAACTTTTATAAATAATTGAATTAAACATTCATCACAGCTGTTTCATCTTCACAAATTACATCTATATTTTTCTCAGTGACTATGAAAACAACTGCCTTTATTGTAAGTGTAGATTTCAAACTTTTCATGGTTATGCCTGCAGAAAATTAAAATCATTTTCAGAAATGCTTCTTGTTCTAATGAAAGAAAAGCATCAAAGGAATCAAGCTCACCAAGTATGAATCTGCCTCCAGACCTCCTCTGTGAGTAAAACATAGTGACGACCTTCCATGACTGTTTCATGAAACACAGATCCGACTGAAGAGTCTTCACACAGCAAGTCAAATACTAGATCTGGACCATTGATGTTTGTGAAGTTCTTCAGCATACTTGAAGGTGCCTCACACAGCTTAGAACAATAGACAGTAAAATCTTTGCTTGGGGCTCTTGCCTCATCCTGGCAAACAAAGTCTTCCCAATCTTTCCACCATCTAAGGAGTCAGCACCAATCATATAAAGAAAGAGTCAATACCAGAGAGAAACCAAAAATGACAAAACTCTCAAAACCAGAGAGGAACCAAAAATGGAAGAACTCTTAAAGTACTCTTCATAAATACTCTAGAAAATAGACAATAAGAAGACAATAGACAAAAAAATAAACCAAAGCATATATGCAACAAAATATTTAAAGATAAAATAATATTATCTCCATTTATCAATATGGGTTGATATTTTTCTCAAACACAACAGGACACAGTTCCTACAAAAACACATAGAGCACAGTTTTCACAAACAAAGAAGATGTAACATTTTCACAATACCAAACATGAGCTGACATACTGCAACGGTATTTTGAATCAAAAGTAAAATGCAATTTAGCTTGAGCAGTGTTAGTGTACAACCCAAATCAAGAAACTAAAAATAAACACTATAGAAAAGCTAGTGCTGCCCAATTTTAATAACAAAAGGGTAAATTAATAATTTAATAGCTCACTTCTGCAAACCATCTGGCCTACATGAAAGAAAAATGTGTGCCATCCACAACAGCAACCAAAAAACAACACACAGTCAATCTAACATTAAGGCTAAAGGATGGATAAGCAGTGGAACCACCATAATTAGAGTTTATATGCCTTATTAAGTTTATCCATATATAGAAAAGCTTGTAATTCCCAATTTTACTAAAGTGTATCCAGATTCCATATTAAGTGTATCCATGTATAGAAAAGGATAAACCAGCATAGATCCATCTTAAACCCAGATCTATTAAGCATCAAGAAGGATCCAATTTCCAATTTCTTTAGGCGTAATTTTTTTATGTTAAATTGTTTACACATCAAAATATTGAACCCTTCGTCAATTCCGGTAGAGCAAACGGTCGAGAGGGGTTTCGTTTGCTTGGCGGCCCAGGTTCAAAACCCGCTGCTCCTGGAAGGCGACATTTAAATCCAACCATGCTAAGGGTTGGTGTGGGCAGGCCAGGTGCGATCCCCGGGTGATTTTGACAGCTTAGATGCCCCTGGATCGTGGTTTCTCAGACCAAAGGTTCGCCCAACAAGTCACAAGGCACTTAACCAACAAAAAAAAAAAAAAATTGAACCCTTCTCGATGCTTAATAGATCCAGGTTTAAGATGGATCTATGCTGGTTTTAATTTTTTTATTTTATGAACCTGCATGAAATTTTTTAATTACTTTTTACTCTAGATAAGTTATGAGCAGACATGAATTTTTTTAATTACTTTTTATTTTTTGTCACGTTACGTTACGTAACGTGACATGTGATAAACTTGACAAACGTAACATCATCTCCCCCATACTGGGTTGTAAGCACCTCGCTACTCTCGGTGCAATTAATAATTTAATAGCTCACTTCTGTAAACTATCTGACCTACATCAAAACACAATGTGTGTCATTCATTACAGCAACCAAAAAACAATCACATACCCAATCCAACGTTAAGGCTAAAGGATGGCTAAGTAGTGGAACCACCATAATTAGAGCTTCTCTGGCTTATTAAGTGTATCCATATATTTTCCTAGGGCTGAAAATAAACTTTTAAAAACAAAGTAGCAAACTAAGATTGGAGGAGAGTAAAATTAATCTGGAACATAAACCTAGAGTTTTACTCGGAAGATGTGTGCTCACTGACTTCTCTATAAACAGAACAACCCAGACATAGTTCTCTGAAAATCAAACCCCCAATAGTCAGCAGCCAACCCAAATATGGTTCTCTGCAAATCAAACCCCCTGTAGTCTCAAGGTTTGACATGCAATGCATTCAACTGTCAACAGTTAAATAGAAAGGTGGCTAAGAGATACAAGAAATATGAAAAGGATGGCTAAGAATCTCCAAAATACAAAATATGTAAAGGTGGTTTTCTTTAAAAAATAAACATTTCAAGGAAAATAAAGTACAATTTTCATTGCACTCGCTGGAGGAAAAATGGATGAAACATCCCTTGTATAATTAAAGGTTAACAATCACATAATCCAATAGTTATAATGAGGAAAGCCAATATTTAAAAATAAATAAATCCTTCATAAGGGATGAGATCAATGAATAGAGCATCCATCAAAAGAATTTACCGCCTTAGCAAACTGGGAACTCCCAAACAAAACTTTTCTTCTGTTTACAGTCTGATACAGCAAACAGAGCAGAGTACAAATATTGACCACATTGTTGGCAAGGAAAAGAGGTTAACAGTTGTTAAAATGCTGGCATCAGCTAAGGATAAGTTTAACCAAAACAAAGTAGTTCCCACCAGTATAATTCTTTACCGGTCTCAGGAACTATCCAAAGACACTGCTGATGTACCAAAACATAAGTACTTTTTCATTGTGGTCACATCCATGATCCATCCCAATTTCAACTTCTTCAAATTGTTAAAAAAGAAGGCTTGCATATGTAATAAAGTCACCCTAGTGACTTTAAGGTTTTCAGTTATCATTAGAGTTTAGTATTTTGGACAAATAAGACCTCCTGAACTCTATATAAGAACAGTGAATCTCAATGTAATGGTGTGAAGTATTTGCGTGATAAATTATTGTTACTGCGTGTATCTCTATCTCAACCCTATCTAGGGTTTCAACATTTATTGATCTAGCTTATTTTATAATACAAATAAGGCTCCAAAAAGCTATAGAGAAAAGGGAAGAAGTTTGGGGTCAAGGATTTGATCCTGAGAGGCAGTCAGAGCTTTCTCCAACAAGCTGGAAGCGACAGGAAGCTCCGCGACAAGGTAATTGTTCCAAAGCTTTCAGCTCTGATAAATTCCTTTCCTTTGTGTTCATTGGGGGCGATAACAGATATGGAAACAGAGAAGCATGCAGAGAAAGAATGGTTAGCAGGTATTAACAATCTTAAGGACGGGTTTGCAGATTTCAAGATTCACTTGAGGAAGGTTCATGAGGCGGTCTGTAGCAGACTCAGGCAGAACCAGGAGATTTCCACAAATGTGGGGTCTGTTTTAAGCCAGCTATCATGTCAGGATTTGCGGATAGATGACCTGGATGGGGACACTAAGGAGCTTATGGGAAAGGTTGATAGAATTGTTGAAGATGTGCAGAAGATGGTGAATATGACACAATGCAGCCATTGCCAGGAGACAATAGTCAACGGAGCGCAGCCAATGGAAGAAGTGTCAGTCTCAAATCCGATTCCAGGCATGGAAGGCAAGAAAAAGAAGTAGTCATGTTTTCTCAAGTTTTTTGCAAATGTTTTTTTGTATACTGTTAAACTCTCAGTTTATAAGGGCTTATCCCTCCTCTAGTATGGCGAATTATAGGAAGAAAACCAGAAACTTTTGTAAAGCTCTGGTAGTTTTAGTTATAGTTTTCTCACTTATGGTGAATGCAGAATACAGACTGGCATTTTGCCTGTGTATTGAATGGTTGTGCACAGTTTTTTTTATATAATGAAATTATGAATATGTTTACAGTTACTGATAATAATAAAAAATTCAAGGGACACACCCAAGGCTAAATTCCTATTTTTGAGCCGACAAAATTCCAAGAAGACTGCAAGAGTGAAAATTCAAATTTTTCAACCGCTTAATTACCTCAACTCTCGATTGTGTTTTAGTTTGGAAAAGATGGTGTTTTCGCTCAGGTTTTAGTTTTGAAAATTAAGATGGTGTTTTCGCACATGTTTTAGTTTCGAAAATTAATTTTATCAATATGTGAGGTCTCAAGTATAAGCTCAAGTGTATTTTATAGTTTACAAATTTAACTTTCCAAACTAAAACTATTAATTATACAATGTTTTTTAGTATATTAATTATAAGCATAATGTTATAAAGTATTTTATATAGATTATAAAAAAAATATTTGTTATGTCAATATTATAAAATATTTATATTTTTAAAATGTGTATTAATTATAAAATGTTATTTTAGTATATTAATTATAAGCATAATGTTATAAAGTGTTTTATATAGAATATAAAAATATATTTGTTACGACAATATATTATAAAGTATTTACATTTTTAAAATACTTTCCAAACTAAAACTATTAATTATACAATGTTTTTTAGTATATTAATTATAAGCATAATGTTATAAAGTATTTTATATAGAATATAGAAAAAATATTTGTTATGTCAATATTATAAAATATTTATATTTTTAAAATGTGTATTAATTATAAAATGTTATTTTAGTATATTAATTATAAGCATAATGTTATAAAGTATTTTATATAGAATATAGAAAAAATATTTGTTATGTCAATATTATAAAATATTTATATTTTTAAAATGTGTATTAATTATAAAATGTTATTTTAGTATATTAATTATAAGCATAATGTTATAAAGTATTTTATATAGAATATAAAAATATATTTGTTATGTCAATATATTATAAAGTATTTACATTTTTAAAATGTGTATAGACGAATTTAATGGCGAACCTCATTTTGAACCTCATTAAAAAATTTGAATTCGAACCAAACTTCAATCTTGTTGAACCTAACTCGAACCCAAACTATGTGACATAGACTAAAAGTGATAAAACACAATGAAAACTCATATTTAGAGTGGGACACATCTAGGGCACGTGTCGAACATGTGCGAAACACATGTCCTAGTGTATCCATGTCTGACACGTGAAATACAAACACGTGACGTGTCTTGTTTCATAGGTTACATCTAGTTGTTAAAATTTAACTAACAATGGAAGCCATATGGTTGAGTTATTACCAATATTATCAAAATCGATCGATCAAACAGGTTTAGGTACCTGGTTCATCCAAACTACCAACCTAAACTGAAAAATGGTCGGTTTCGTACCAAACTGGGCTTTTTTCACCTAACCGGTCGGTTTCGTACCAAACTGGGCTTTTTTCACCTAACCGGTCGGTTCCATACCGAACCGGCTAGTTCAGTACTGCATCGTACAGTCGTGTCTCTGAGCACTAATTTTTTTTAAAACAAAAAAAGGCCTACGCTAATAGAAAAAAAATACGCTTAGTCGTCATCAATAATATTAAATGGTGATATATTAAATTCTTAAAGTAAAAGCGGTATTCGCCTTAGCTTTCAGTTTCTATCCTTTTACTTAAATTTTTACCATTAATTGTTTCGGGATGTTTGAGAGTGGTTCCAACCTCATCAGACTTCATATGCAAAAAGTATAATTTTAGATCCCATTCAAAATTCAATAGACTTAACAGTATTCAGGGTTTCGAGATTGCAACATTTCCACTGTATTCTATCATGTATGAGGGTAGGGGATTGGCATTTAATCAAGCGCATCAACTCCTCTATGTACCTCAAAGAGGGTGGTGCTAATTGTTGAACTCCTTTGTCACAACCTTGGTAAAAATGTACACTTCACACAAGCAAATTACTTATTAGGCATGTGAAGTTTTTTGACCTTTTTTTAATGCTTGGATTAGGAGGTTTCAACAAAATTGTAGGGTGTCCACTATGCACAATAGTTAGACACTAGACACTAGACTATAGTTATTGATTAGTACTATGCTTATGTAACATCCCCATACCGCGTAATGCAGATAATTTAAAATTTTTGCTTCAGGAACCTTTGTTCTCCTTTCTAACACCGGGCATGGGCGTTAACACACTCTTCCACCTTTGTCCTCGGGCTTACAAACCACTGTAACAGGCGTTCCGCCCTTGACAGATCCATTATACAACCAGAAGGGTCATCTCCGCACTAACCTTGCCCTTTCCGCACTTCCGCTTCCGCCTTTCCAACCTCGAAACTCGAGAATCAAAACCCCAAGGTTTTGTCAGAGTAAATGGTCCAACTTCCGCATTCCGCACTTCCTTGGAGATCGGAAGTCAAAAACTCAATGTGCGATGGAAACATTCAACGGCTCTTCCACCTTCCGCCTTCCGCACTTCCGCCCCCGGAAGTCGAAAAACTACCAAAAGACGGATGCTTTATCCACGGTTCCGCCTTCCACCTTCTACTTTCCGCACCAGAAATCGGAAATCGAAGACATGACAACCGACGAAGTTCTTCCTTGGTTCTTCCGCCTTTCGCACTCCAATGCAGAACTCGGGAACCGGAAGACTTGATTTTTGACAAAAATATTTTCTGAACTTCTGACTTCCGCCTTCCGACCTCAGAAGTCAGAAAGTCGACTCTTGCCTTAGGATTTTTCTGCGCTTTTCCGCTTTCGCCCTTCGCCTGCCGCAGGCAGATCCCAGGGTGCGAAAAATACAACCTTTCTACCCTGCTCAACTTCCGCCTTCCGTAGGCGGATTCTAAGGGGCGGAAAACACTAACACAGAAGCATTCTGACCCTTGATCAGGCTTCCAGCCTTCAAGGACTTAGGCAAAATGCATAACACATACAAGGCATATACAGAAGAAAAATGCAGGAAAATATACACAAGTAAACATCTACTTAGTCATCAGTAGGCATTCAACATGAACATATCAATTTATAAGCAAATTCATGGCAGAAATAACATAACAGAGAATTCTTATCTTCAATGATGAAGTTGCCCCGCAACTAGCTATGTCCCTGCAACGTTCCACCCAACCATAGGCCAGTATGTTCATCAATCTCTCAACACACTGCCACCCCCGAGCTAGGCATGATTCCACAAGGAACTAGGGAACAACAGACTCACACACAGCCAAGTCAAATAACACACAGTTAAGCCAACACTCTGTTGGGTTTATCAGACTGTCCAGCCAAGCCAACAATCAGTTGGGTTTATCAAGCTGCAGGCATACAAGCCAAACACTGCTAGGTTTATCAAACTGTTCACAGTCAAGCCAGTAAACAGTTTAAGGACCAGCCAAGCCAACAAATGGGTTTATTAGGCTACCAGCCAAGCCATCATTCAAATGGGGTTTATCAGGCTGTCCAGCCAAGGATTACTCACGAGGCCAAACACTACAAGACACAGCCAAGCTAACAGATGGGTTTATCAAGCTTCTAAGGCAGTGGAAAGGTACAATGGCTAAGCTAGTGACTCAAAGGACACCTTCACAAGATCTATCTCGAGGCAACCTCATCACCTACACACCAAACGCAAGGAAGCATCCCTTCTCTGCTACACAGTCCCTCGGGCTATGCCTTCCCTTCCAGCGCTCTTCAGGATGTGCGGAGCAGATTCACCAGCCACTCTCATCTTTTCCTGAGGTTCCTTCTGCACTAGGTTTATCAAGCCCCTTCCTCATCTCTTCCACGCCTAAGTCTTATGTAGCTCAAACCCAAAACCAAGGGTGCACAACACAGCATAACCACAGTGTAACATAGCAAAACAGGCTTACACTCACTCTGTGACCGAGGAGACCGATGCACAACAACACTAGGGAAACCACAGATGACCACTCCTCATAAAATCGAGTGATCTCCAGTGCTCATTCACTCAGCAAAACAAGGAGACCACTGGACCTCTGCGCGGCTGCAAATGGTAAACAACTGGTGAACCACCTAGAACAAAACACAATTTTTCCCTCCCGCAAGATGAACGCACCGCGCGCATGAACAGAATGTCGAATAAGGATAACGATTCAGAGCAAGACATGGTTCTCCTTGTAGGTTTGGATGAACGACGAGGAGAATACACAGCGCATCGTGAGTGAACCGAATGTTGAGTGAATGATCGAATGACCAAATGGACAAGATCAATGACCAAGACGTTCCACCGCCTTTCCTCACCAACTGGGCATGTAAACACATGTTGGCTTGCTTCAGAGGTAAAACGCGGCCTCCAAGACTACAGGTCTGCGCAGACTTGCTTAGACAAGCAATCGGGCTGACATACCTTGCTCTACCTAAGGCATTAACTGCCTCAGCCAACTTCTAGACGAAATTGATGATTGAGGACAGAGGACAAAAAGTAGTTGAGGGTTCAAGGTTCTCATATTGACATCTAGCCTCTCCCTAGGGCTTAGAGGTTGACTCACTCCCCACCCTATTCCTTGTGAGATCATGCCCCCATCTCTTTCACATTGCAGTGCATAGCTAGTTGTGGTATTTTATTAATTGCATAATTACATGATATTCACAATTATATACTGTGCTTGACTTAGCACCATAAACCATAGGCATCAACCTTGATCACCTATACACAAAACATCAATCAATGGCAGGGCCTTGGCCTTGACCTCCTCGCCATACAATATTTACATCATGTACAATCAAAACACCATGGGGTCAAAACCGGAGTATACACTCCCCTCCCCCTTAGGTTCAAAACCGAGGTATTACAATCCCCTCCCCCTACAATCAGCACAGTCCTCAGTGCTTTACAAAATTTAAACAAAATTGTTGCACTGGCACTACCTCAGTGCTCTGCAAAATTGAACAAAAATGGATGTGCCAATCACATGGCATCCTCCAGCTCCCATGTAGCTTCTTCAGGACCGTAGTGCGTCCACTACACCTTTACCTGTCCTACGGCTCGGTTTCGGAGCACATTGACCTTCATGTCGAGGATGTGCAATGGCTCGACTTGGAACTCTCCCTCGGGTTTCACCTGAATCACATCCCAATCAATCACATGGTTAGGGTCATGTACATATTTCTTAAGCAAAGAAACATAAAAAACATTATGAGCCCTAATGCTAGCAAGCAATGCAAGTTTATATGCAACTGGCCCTATTCTTTCAAGCACTTCAAAAGGCCCACAAAATCTAGGTGACAGCTTGGCACAACTTCCAAGCTTCAAAGAACTCTTCCTTGCCCTCACTCTGAGGTAAACATGATCCCCAACACAGAATTCTCTGTGCACTCTATGCTTATCAACATAGTTTTTATGTCTATCTTGGGTTGCTTTCAAGTTTTGCATGATCTTGGCAACCTCTTACTCCATTTCCTTGAGCAATTCTGGACCAAGCAAAATCCTATTTACTAGATTATACCAAGTCATAGGTGTCATACACCTTCTTCCATACAAAGCTTCATAAGGACTCACCCCCAAGGAGGCCTGTTGTTCGTTAATGTATGCAAACTCTACCAAGTGTAAGTAATCTTCCCACTTAGTTCGCTTGTCCATCACATACATGCAAAGCATGTCTTCAAGCACTTGATTCACTCTCTATGTCTGTCCATCAGTCTGAGTATAGTAGGCAGTGCTAAAGTTCAACTTGGTACCTAAATCTGCAAATAACCCCTTCCAAAAATTGGAAGTGAACTTGGCATCCTTGTTAGAGACTATTGCCTTAGGCAATCCATGCAATCTGAAGATTTCCTTCATGAAAATCTTTACAATGTCATGATGTTGTCTCCCAGTCATTGGCAATCCCGTAATAAAATCCATGGAAATCACTTCCCATTTCCATTCTGGAACTGCCAAAAGTTGCAACAAACCTACTGGGTGGTGATGCTCAACCTTCACCTGCTGACATTTCATACACCTTGAAATATACTCAGCAATATCCTTCTTCATTCCTGGCCAAAAATACTGCTTTCTGACTATAGCAACTATCTTCCGATATCCTGGGTGACCAGAATATGAAGCTTGATGGAGTTCATCCATAACAACTCTCCTCAAATCTCCTACACTTGGAATATAAATTATCTTTTTAAAGGTAAGAAGTCCATCTTCTTCCAACATATATTCCTCATACCTCTTTTCAAGATTTTGTTGCTGCAATTCATTCTTCACCTGCACATACAATTCATCTTCAGCACCATGATTAACAATTTGTTGCTTCAAATCTGATTGGCAAATACTAAGAGATGCCACATGCATTTCATGCACTTTTCTGCTGAGTGTATCAGCCACTTTATTCTCTTTTCCTTTTGTGTTTGATCTCAAAATCAAACTCACATAAAACCTCCAACCATCTAACTTTCCTAGCATTTAGAGTTAGCTGATCAAACAAATATTTCAAACCATAGCGGTCTGTCCTCAACTCAAATTTTCTGCCCATTAAGTAATGCCTCCACATCCTAAGAGCATGTACTATGGCTGCAAGTTCTAGATCATGAGTTGCATAGTTCTTCTCATGATCCTTCAGCTTCCTTGACTCATAACATACCACGTGGTCGTCTTGCATAAAAACTCCTTGAAGTCCTTAACCACATGCATCAGTACACACCACAAAGTCCTTTTTTGGGTCTGCAATTTTCAGAATGGGTGCACTTGTGAGAAGATGCTTCAACTGCTGGAAACTTTCCTCACACCTTGGTGTCCATTCAAACTTGATCCCCTTCTTTTGCAAGGAAGTGATGGGATGTGCAACATGTTGTAGCTGCAACTATTTCCCCAATATTTTTAATTTTAGGGCCCCCCTTTTTATTTGTTTTTCTTCAAACTAGCCTAGGAGTATTTTATTATTGCCAAAGTTGCCCCGAGTTCAGAAATTTTTCTTAAAAAACTTGGTCTTTTTACTTTTATGTATTGGATGATTAGTCAACTATTCTTTCGATATCGAAAGCGTAGTGGACTAGCCTTTCGACGTTGCGGAAGTATAGTCATCTAGCTTGCCGAGTGATCTATCGTAAGCCTTTGGAAACCTTCGCCGATGCATCGGAGTTAATTTGCTTTACCTCTCGGACTTTGTTTGCCGAAGTTCCGGCTCCTTAGTGCTGACTTATCCGATGGGCCGGGTGTTCTTTCACCTTAGTGTTTCCGTTATCCAATTAATTTTTTGTCCCTCTGTCGCGTTGGTTGACCGGAAAAGGCAGGAGTTGTAGTGTTTATCCTGCCTGACGTTGCGGAAGGCTAGTCCTAAAGTGATTCGAAAGCTTTACCTTTTCTTTGCCGATTCCAAAGAGCTTAACTTTGCCGATAGTCGATACTCGTTTCCCAAAGCAATCATCAGGGTAATAGAGCAGTCTAACACTGACGTTGCGGAGGGCTATCAACAATTGGTTATGAGGATAGTTGATAGTGTTTCCGACGTCCGATATTGTTTTAACAATATAGTATCGGGTCTGTAGTTCCTTTCGCGCCCGCTATTGAGGATATCCTCCAGACTATTGTTCCGATGGTTTTAATGTTTGCCCGTCGATGGTTTCCCGCCCAGTCAAAAGTTATATATGTGTGCTATACCATGCCTTGTGATTTGTTCGTTTGCACTGTCGAAACCGTCTGGAGAAAGTGTGCACGCAGCTGTCAAGACCTGTTTTGTCCTCCTCTGCACCTGTGGAAAGCTTTGCCCGTCCGGGTCGTCCACGTCGCCATTACCAGGTAGGTTACCTGTAATTCTCTCTTTTGGGTGGTGTTTTTTATTGATTGAACCATTGGTGGGTGGAGGTTAGGTTTTCCGCATGACGGTTAGGATTTTTGCCTTCTTACGGTTTTTCTTATGAATATCTTACCTCATTAAGGGCATAGCCCGTTGCTATGAGTTCATTTCATGGGAGGTTGAGTCTGTCTGCCGTCAAGCGTTATGTATACGCCTGCGTCTCTTGCGCGGGGTTGTACAGGCGTTTCTTTGTTTGCACCACCCTATTCTTGGAAATTTTATGGGCAGTCGAAGGTTAAGAAGCCATATTCCCTACAGCCACAGTTTCCCGTGGGATTTGGGAGGGCATTCAGTCGACTAGGGTTGTTTGAGAGAGGCGTTTTGCGCATTGATTTAAAAAGTACGGTGAAACTGAGTAATTTTGAGAGTTTGTTGAGATTGAGCGATGGAATAAGCTTGATGAGAATCAAAATACCTGTATGAGATGAAGAAGAATTTTTAGACTAAGGTTTTGAGACAAGTGAAGCTTGGGCAGGTTTAGGAGGCAGCATTCTATTGGGTTTTTCTGTTTTTAAATCACTCATTTGAAAGACTGTGTTTAACGGTTAACCTAATTTACCAGCATGCATGTCAAAGAGGTGAATAGATCTGTATATTTTCTTGTTTATTACTATATCAATTGCTAGAGTTAGTTAGACTAAAACATGTTGCATGACTGTTACAGGTCAATTGCCATTACAGCAACATGCCAAAGAGATAGAAGAAAAAAGCCCAGGTGGCTGAAGAGGAGCCTGAGGTAGAAATAATAACCAAGGTAGAATTCATCTATGAAGACACCAAAGCCACAACTGGAGTAGAACCAAATTACAAATGGGGAGAAATTTTCAGAATGATCTCAAGCCTGAATGTCCCTGATGTTGGGTTTGAAGAAATGACAATTTATGCTAACAATGAAAAGTCAGCTTTGATGAAAGTGGCTACTAGGCCTGAATTGTTTCTGTGCTCAAAAGTAATAGGTTGGATTCTGCCCAGGGCAAATGTGACGAGAATGATCTTAGAAAATACTGCAAAGCAAGGCTATGCTACATACAGCCCTGCGTATGTGTCTATGGCATACCATCTACCCACACCACAGGCCTATCTAACGGAAAGTTGTTTAAAGGAGGTAGGTCTGGACCTGGTAGAGACGGTAAAGAGGATGATGATCCCAGGGAAGAATTTTAGAACCAGACCTTCGGGAGAATATGATACCTCAACTCTCCGAGCTCCTTACAGATTTATTACTTTGATGCTTAACAGGATTTTTGGTAGAGCAAATGGAAAAAGTTTCAAGATTGGTTGGATACCGATCATCTTTTTTGTTGCTACACAAGGAACTATCTTCAACTGGGCCAGTATAGTGTCAAACAGTCTTTCAGAATGTATAAGTGCAGCCTTGGGAGGAATATCCCAGAAGAAATCTGAATTCTACATGAGTTCTATTCTAATTGATTGCATATTATGCACTCAGGCTTTCCCTGCTTTAAAGTGCAATTGGGAGAAGGACAGAACCCCAGTATACACAGCTTATAAATTGTTTTGGGCTCATAAGTATTACAGTTACTATAGGGAGATTTGTGACCATTTCATTATGCCCCTATATACTCTGATTTTCCTAGCATAATGTAATTGCATGTCCGAGGAAACATTTAAGGTCATACAAGAATTCGGGAGTTATTATCTGACAGAGGATGGATTGTATGTGAGGATGTACAGTGGTTCGAGAGCTCCTTCTCTGCTCCCAAAATATGCTACAGATTATGTACTCCACAAGGAGGCCGTCAAACAGTTGTACATTGATGGAGTAGGAAATTTTTTGTTTGAACATAAAAAGGCAGTGTACCCTGTAGTACCCTTCTTCATTGGAAGCTATAAGTTTTCAAGGGTAAAGCAGGCAGCAGAGTTTGTTAAAGAATTAGAATATTTTCGCTTTGGAGAAATGAACTTTCATAGAAATGATTCCTAGAACAAAATAGTTGATTATTGTAAAGAAGCAGGAGTTCATTTTGAGTACACTGACTTCTAGGACAAAGATGAGGAAACGTCCCGCAATGCTAAGAACATGATTGCCCTCAGGAAAAGGTTCAAGCAAAAGATAACAACTATGGGAGGAAAGGGCAAGGTTGCAGAAAAAGCTAAGTTAGAAGAGGAAGAGGCCAAGAAAAAGAAGAAAATGCTAGCAGATTGGTACAAGAAGCAGAGAATTGGTTGAGGATTGAAGAAGAAGAAAAGAAACGAGCCGCTGAAGAAGCAGCTAAGAAGGAAGAAGAAGAAAAGAAAAGAAAAGAGGAAGTTGAGATAAAGAAGAAACAAGCAGAAAGTGAGGGCTTCAAGTTAACAGAACCCCCAAAAAGAAAAGCAGCCCACAGACCAAGTTGATGTACAAGAAGGACAAGATCCTACAGATCAAGAACAAGGACAGTCCGATCTTGATCCCTTGAAGCCTATTGTCCCTTCTGCCAGTATGTTAGGGGAAGTTTCAATTTCTGAATTTGATTTGATTATTTTCATGCCTACCGAAGGGGAGGAAAAACCTGATTTTAATACTATATTCTATGACAAAGAAAAGAAGAGGATTGTTAAAAGGACCGAGAAAAAGGTAGATACTGGAGGAAACCAAGGGAAGATGGTGACAGACAGCATAGTAGTACATGGTACTCATAAGGATCCACGGTTAATAGCAAGGGCTGAGGTAGCTTTAACACCTTAGCAAATGAAGACAACATGGACAGGATCATGACTGATCTGGAGCAGTCACGGAAGAACGTAGCTCAGCTGAAGGAAACCTTGAAGAAAGAAAGGGATGAAAGCCAGAAGTTAAAAAGAAAATATGAAGACATGATAGGTGAAGTCAAGGTTTCAAGGACAGAATGCCAAACTCTGCAAGCAAATAAGGATGCTTTAGCAATATCTGCAGAAAATACAAAGAAGAATTCTCAAGTTACCTTGGCAGAGTTACAAAAGCTGCAGCTGGAGCATCAGAGTTTAAAGGTTGACAAAGATGATCTTCAGCTATCGTTTGAAAAATTAAATGAGGAAAAGAACAAGTTGGAAAGCAAAGTTACTGAGCTGGGAACAGAGAAGGCTACTACAGAAGATAAGGAGAAGCTATATCAGACGCAAATAGCAGCTTTAGAAAAACAGAAGAATCCATTGACAGCATCACTAAAGAGTGCTATGGAGCAGAAAGCTGACATCCGACCCTTAAAGGAGCATGCTCTAATGCTTAGGAAAAAGATCCATCATATACAACTACAGATAGAAGATGAAAGATGTAAAGTTCAGCAGATAGACACCAGACTGAAAGAGATTGTAAGTACCACTTCATATTTTCTGGATAGGACTTGGGATATATTGGAAATTCTAAAGGGAAGAATGGTTTGGGTAGAAACCAATAAAGAATCTCCCGCAAACTTATCCGTCAAAGATCAGCAAACATGGAAGCAAGAATATGAGTTAATGGAATTCGCCAATAATATCGCAGAAGAATTTAAAAAAACAGTGAAGAAGACAAAGACTACTTGTGTCGAATTCTGCAAAAGAGTGCTCTTCACCTATAATCGGTGTCAAACTTCTGCTGAGAAGAGATTGGAGGTGCTACTTGAACATGAACTGTTTTTAAAGCATTTACAGGACAGATACAACGAGGATGAACAAGCAATCCAGCAGGTCAAGGATTTGGATGAATGGATATTAAAAAATGGAGTAGCACATGCAGCCGTGAGCAAATACTTATTGGAGGACCAGATGCGCCTGATTCCTGCTAGAATAGAGGGTTTGAAGACCCAAGCTGCCAAGTATGAGATTAACATTCGATTCCTTGAGCCTTCTGGGTTTGAAAGCATAGCAGCAGATGCTAATGCATGGAAAAAGTTCACAAACGAGCAAGCTAGGCTTTTTCAGTGAAATGTTTTAAGAACATTGATTAATAATGTAATATATTATATTAATTTTTGTGCACAAGCTACAAGACAATTTTTGGTAAAAGAAAGGTTGGGGAAGTTCAAGAGGGAATTAGGGGCAGCCCAAGAGTTTTTGCTTTTTGTGTAAGTATAGGAGAGTTTTAGATAGTAGAGGACCTTTTTTCAGACTATCTTGAAGAGTTTATTGTAAGAAGAACTAATTCATCTTATAATAAAGAGTTATATGTTTTCGGCTGGAGAAAGTTTTGTGGAGTTTCAAATGTTTGCCATGGGCTGGTTGGATGTGAACTATTTCTTTTTCAGCTTGTTTCCATGAACTGTGAGATCGTTCCAACCTATTGAATTGTTTCATGTTATGAATGTGCTCCTGTTTATTTTTGTGAAATTTCCACATTGAGTAATGAATGTTTTAATTAACAATAAGCTATCTTGTTGTTCATCTTTCTATTGATATTCATGTGTTCAAGAATGTTAACAGCTGCTACCTGTGATTTTCTTTATGCATGCAATACAATACATTACTCACCATTATTTACAGTTTTGCTCCGTAGGGATAGGTTAGTGAGTCTTAGTTAATTTCTTTGTGTTTTGTGATTTAGAAGCGAAAGAGATAAGACGAGAGGTAAGAACCTGCGCATCACGTTGTGACCCTCCTCGTTATCTCTATCGCCTGCATTTAGTTAGGCACCTACACATCATACATAAAGATAAAAAACTAAAAAATATACACAGTGGACCGAGCCGTAACCGGTAAAATACTTTAATCGTTACTTGACCTACGGTAGCCGAACCGTAAACCGGACGGATTCCCCATACCAAACAATAACGAGCTAATTGGGAACGTTTATTGGGAAGAATCCCTACTGTTGTTACCTGCGATTTTCCAGGCCCCAACACAACCCTAGAGAATCCTTCAATGAATCTCCTGTAGTATTCAACAAGTCCCATAAAATATCTTACATCTGTCACGTTTCTTGGAGTAGGCCAATTTATAATGGCCTCAATCTTTTCAGGGTCTACAGATATGCCCTCATGTGAGATAATGTGACCCAAATAATGAATTCTATCTTTATAGAAGTCACATTTGCTTAACTTGACATACAACTTATGCTCCCTCAACAATTGCAAAACCAATCTCAAATGTTCTTCATGCTCTTCCTCATTCTTAGAATAAATAAGAATGTCATCAAGAAAGACAAGAACAAACTTGTCCAAGTACCTGTTGAAGACACTATTCATAAGGCACATAAATGTAGCTGGTGCATTTGTGAGACCAAATGGTACCACTAGAAACTCATAATGTCCATACCTTGTTCTGAAGGTTGTCTTATGAATGTCTTCATCCTTGATCCTTACCTGATGGTAACCAGACCTCAAGTCAATCTTGGAAAATACCTTTGCTCCTCTCATTTGGTCAAAGAGGTCATCAATCCTAGGCAAAGGATACTTATTCTTCACTGTGACTTTGTTCAGCTGCCCGTAGTCAAATACACAACCTGAGTGTACCATCTTTCTTCTTTATAAACAAAACTGGTGCTCCCCAAGGAGACACACTCGGCCTGATGTACTTCTCCAACAATTCTTGCAGCTGCATCTTCAGCTCTAGCATTTCTTGTGTAATCATCCTGTAGGGTGTCTTGGACACAAGTGCTGCTCCTGGCACAAGCTCAATGGTGAAATCAATGTTCCTCTTTGGAGGAAGTCCTGGAATCTCATCAGGAAAAACATCACTGAATTCCTGCAACACATGAAAATCCTCCAACCTAGGAGTTTCATTCTGTGTTGCCTCCAAAATATGGGTTTCATATAACTTGCAACCTTTCCTACAGAACTTCTTCAGCTGCGTTGCTGAAATCTGCTTGACAGAAATCACTTTTGGAATGCCATTTACTACTCTTGGGTTTCCTTCTTCATCCATGCACTCAAAAGTCTTATTATGACAGTCAAGCTTTACTTTATGAGCTTCTAACCAATCCATCCCTATGAGGATATCATAGGAACCAAGTGGCAGAACATTCAGATCTGCATAAGTGACCAACCCATTCATAACCAATGGACATTTCTGTACCACTTCACCCACTTTCCTCTTGTGGTTCCAATGGCTAGTTGGACTAACCATGACTTCCTATGCTTTAATTTCTTAAGAGCACAAATCTCAACTACTCTAGGAGTAACATAACTATGAGTAGAACCAGGGTCAATCAAAACAGAAACAGATTGCTCAGCAGTCTTACCTTCCACTTCAACCACTGTTGATTGGTGATCTACCAGGCGATCCTCTAACACTGCAAAAATTCTAGGGACAACCCTTGCCACCTGACCCACAGTTTCAGCTTCCTGAATGTTGTGAGCTTGCCTTACGTACCCTTCTTTGTGTAGACAGTTCCTGCACATGTGGGGTCCTCCACATTTCCAACATTGGAGAGATTCTCTGATTTCCTTTGGATCTCTTGGCTTTTCCCCCATCGCTCTGGCTGGCTGATTTACAGCTTGTGATGGTTTCTTCTGCTGATTTCTAAGGTAAGGAGGTTTGAAACCTTTCTTTCTCTGATCAGACTTTTCATTCTTCTTATCTTTCCATGTCTTATGGTAGTCGGGTTTGCTTATGTTATGGTCGTAGCAGTACTTAGCTTTCCTCATTGCTTCTTCCAGAGTTCTAGGCTCATCAAACTCAATCCTGTCTTTATAGGACTGAGGTAACCCACTCAGGAAACGTTGGATCTTCACCTTTTCATCTTTGATGTACCTGACATACATCAACAACTCCAAAAACTTATTTGCATACTCTTCCGTGGTACGCTGTCCTAAATTATAATTTCAACTCATGGAATTCCTTGATCTTATCATCATAGTACCTGTCAGAGAGGTACTTCTGCCTGAAGTATTTCTTGAACTGTTTCCAAGTGATCTTCCTTTCATTGATCTTCTTTACCTACCTGTGATGCTCCCACCATATGGATGCTCTTCCATTCAGGTTGAAGACGGCTACTCTAGCCTTCATATTTCCAGAGTAGTCCTGGACTTGGAAATATTTTCTCATCCCAAGAAGCCAAGCTTCAGCTTCTTGACCACTCTTTATCTCACCATTAAAGGTAGGAGGTCTTGCCTTCTTGAACTCATCATGTGAGTTGTTCCTGTAATGCTTCTTTCTCTTTTCTCTGTGAGATGAAGAGCTTGAACCCCCAATGGATCCTTCAGAGTCGATAGATCCACTATAAGATCTCTTTCTTCTTCTGCAACTGCTTTTACTACCTTCTGGTTTCATTGCACGACATCCAGAGCTCATTCGCCTTTGGATGTCTGTCAAACTCTGCAACATGGTGGAATTCAGTTGATGCTACTCTTCCTGAATTTTAATTAGACTCCTCATGGTGGTTGCAATGTCTGGCAGAATATCTTGAAATCTCCTCCCATTAGACTCTGTATCAGCATCTCCAACTCAGACGTTTTCTCCCATAGCATCTTGCTCGTGCTCATAGGGATCCTGTGCATCATTCATGTCATAGGTTCTCATGGCTGCGCCAACAACCCACCTTTCCAATCGGCACTATAACTCTACAAAAATGTGTTAATCAAACAAACTGTTAGACAATCTCATAATTCAAAAACACTTAGCAACTGTTCACTTCACCCATTTAGGCCCTAGTCCTGCAACCCGCAGCTCTAATACCACAATGTAGTGTACTACAATGTTGGTATCAGAGGGTACTCTTATCTCTTTTAACTACTCATCCTGGCCCAACCAGGCCCAATGTTGCAACCAGCAACTCCGATACCACAATGTAACGTCCCCATACCCCGTAATGCGGATAATTTCAAATTTTTGCTTCAGGAACCTTTGTTCTCCTTTCTAACACCGGGCATGGGCGTTAACACACTCTTCCACCTTTGTCCTCGAGCTTAGAAACCACTAGAACAGGTGTTCCACCCTTAACAGACCCATTCTGCAACCAAAACGGTCATCTTCGCAATAACCTTGCCCTTTCTGCACCTCCGCTTTCGCCTTTCCAACCTCGGAACTCGGGAATCAGAACCTCAAGGTTTCATCGGAGTGAATGGTCCAATTTCTGCCTTCCGCACTTCCGCTCTCCACCCTTCTAACCTTGGAGATCGGAAGTTGAAAACTCAATGTGCGATGGAAACATTCAACGGCTCTTCCACCTTCCGCCTTCCGCACTTCCGTCGTCCGCCTTCAGAACCCAAAAAGTCAGAAAACTACAAAACGACGAATGCTTTATCCACGGTTTCGCCTTCCGCATTCCGCCCCAGAAATCGAAAATCGAAGACATGACGACCGACGAAGTTCTTCCTTGGTTCTTCTGCCTTCCGCACTCCAGTGCGGAACTCGGGAACCAAAAGACTTAATTTTTAACAGAAATACTTTTCTGCACTTCTGACTTCAGCCTTCCGACCTCGAAAGTCAGAAAGTCGACTCTTGCCTTGGGATTTTTCTGCGCTTTTCCGCTTTCGCCCTCCACCTCCCGCAAGTGGATCCCGGGGTGCGAAAAACACAACCTTTCTACCCGACTCAACTTCCTTCTACCGACTTCCGCCTTGCGCCTTCTAAGGGGTGGAAAACACTGTAGCATTATGACCCTTGATCCGGCTTCCAGCCTTCAAGGACTTAGGCAAAATGCATAACACATACAAGGCATATACAAAAGTAAAATGCAGGAAAATATACACAAGTAAACATCTAGTTAGTCATCAGTAAGCATTCAACATGAACATATCAATTCATAAGCAAATTGATGTCAAAAATAACATAACAGAGAATACTTATCTTTGATGATGTCCCGCAACTAGCTATGTCGCTGCAATGTTCCACCCAACCATAGGCCAGTGTGTTCATCAATCTCTCAACACACTACCACCCCCGAGCTGGGCATGATTCCACAAGGAACTAGGGAACAACAGACTCACACACAGCCAGGTCAAATAACACACAATTAAAAGCCAACACTCTGTTGGGTTTATTAGACTGTCCAGCCAAGCCAACACTCAGTTGGCTTTATCAAGCTGCAAGCATACAAGCCAAACACCATTGGGTTTATCAGTCTTTTCACAGTCAAGCCAGCAAACAGTTTAAGGACCAGCCAAGCCAACAGATGGGTTTATCAGGCTACCAACCAAGCCATCATTCAAATTGGGTTTATCTGGTTGTCCAGCCAAGGATTACTCACAAGGCCAAACACTACAAGACACAGCCAAGCCAACAGATGGGCTTATCAGGCTTCTAAGGCAGTGGAAAAGTAGAATGGCTAAGCTAGTGACTCAGTCAAGAGCTAAGGAAACCTTCACAAGATCTATCTGGCCTGGCAACCTCATCACCTACACACCCAACACAAGGAAGCATCCCCTTCTCTGCTACACAGTCCCTCGGGCTATGCCTTCCCTTCTAGTGCTCTTCAGGATGTGCAGAGCAGATTCACCAGCCACTCTCATCTTTTCCTGAGGTTCCTTCTGCACTAGGTTTATCAAGCCCCTTCCTCATCTCTTCGACGCCCAACTCTTATGTAGTTCAGACCCAAAACCAAGGGTGCACAATACAACAAAACCACGGTGTAACACAGCAAAACAGGCTTACACTCACTCTGTGACCGAGGAGACCGTTGCACAGCAACATTGGGGAAACCACAGATGACGACTCCTCATAAAATCGAGTGATCTCCACTGCTCATTCACTCAGCAAAACAAGGAAACCATTAGACCTCTGCGCAGCTGCAGATGGTAAACAACGGGTGAACCACCCAGAACATAACATGGCTTTTCCCTCCCGCAGGATGAACGCACCGAACGCATGAACAAAATGTCAGATAAGGATAACGATTCGGAACAAAATAGCTCAGAGCAAGACGCAGTTCTCCTTGCAGGTTTGGATGAACGACGATGAGAATATACAGCGCACCGTGAGTGAACGGAATGTCGGGTGAATGATCGAAAGACCAAATGGACAGGATCAATGACCAAGACGTTCCACCACCTTTCCAAACCAACTAGGCACGTAAACACATGTTGGATTGCTTCAAAGGTAAAACACGACCTCCCAGACTGCAGGTCTGCGTAGACTTGCTTAGACAAGCAATCGAGCTGCCATACCTTGCTCTGCCCAAGGCATTAACTACCTCAGCCAACTTCTGGACGAAATTAATGATTGAGGACAGAGGACAAAAAGTAGCTGAGGGTTCAAGGTTCTCCTATTGACATCTAGCCTCTCCCTAAGGCTCAGAGGTTGACTCACTCCCCACCCTATTCCTTGTGAGATCATGCCCCCATCTCTTTCACGTTGCAGTACATAGCTAGCTGTGGTATTTTATTAATTGCATAATTACATGATATTCACAATTATATACTGTGCTTGACTTAGCACCATAAACCATAGGTATCAACCTTGATCACCTATACACAAAACATCAATCAATGGCAGGGCCTTGGGCTTGAGCTACTTGCCATGATTCCATACAATATTTACATCATGTACAATCAAAACACCATGGGGTCAAAACCGAAGTATACATTCCCCTTCCCCTTGGGCTCAAAACCAGGGTATTATAGCTTATTTTTGAACTCTAGGGGCCATTTAGAGCCTTTTTTGCACTCGGTGTTATTTTAGCTATATACACCCATACTTGCTATTACATGATAAACTTCGAATACTTGTATAATTGTTTGGACTCATATATGCACATGAATATATATATATTTTTTTTTACAAAATTTGAATATTTTATGTAGTTTTTGGTTAACTAGTTTCTTGGTCAAGTTTTTTTTTATTTTGTTTTCCGGTCCAGTTCGATGACCGATCTGGCCTTGATAACATTGGTTATGACCAAAACATGTTATTTTGTGTTTTTTAATTTTTAAGGTGTAGACGCACGATGATTTTTGGTGGACCCCTGTAAATATTTGTCAACTCAAAAGAGTCCAGATTTCACCTTAGTCCAACATCGAATGACTATGCCCTTCCTCTTTTGACAACCTTGTCTTCATGCCTTTTGGGATGGGTGATCTTTTAAGTTCTAGCCCTTCATTTCCCAAAAATCCAACAACATCAATTGTAATTTTCCTTTTGGAAGACCAAAAGACCAAAATCAAATTTCCTTGTGAAATTTGGTTGAAATTTGGTTGGAAAATGAAGACAAGTTACATCTAGAAATTGACAAAATTCTAATGCCAAAAAATATTATTATGTTTGCCATTTTTAGGGGGTGAATGGATGAATCTTTCGCTAATTTTTAGAGGGCTCTTATATATATGTGTCAGCTCACCACGATTCAAATTCATCTAAGTCCAACTTCAAATGACCACAATACGTCCAAATTAAATTGGTTATTCTTCCACATATTATAGTTTAAACCTGAAAATGTGTGTGCACTTTGAAATCTATGTTTAGGTATTCCCATGTATGATTTGAAGCCTAGACCTCATGTGAAGAATGTATTTTATAATTTATTAATCCATTTTGAATCATCATGAGTTGAAATCCAATTACTCTACTTATTACTTCATACAAAATCTTAGCAAAAGGCTCTAATTATATGTATAAAGCATATCTTTCCTAAAATCATCATATTGAAGCAAACAAGGTTTATTCAAGGAAAATACATCCTAGATAATGTTATTGTGTTTCGTGGGACGACGTGGCATGGGTTTGAACCTCAAGCCAAATAAATTTCAAAAATTGCTATGACCAAGTCATTTCAAGCCAACCATTTATGCACCAAATGGGTCATTTAGGACATGAATGGAAAGGAAGCTTGGAAATGTATGCTTAAGCATAAGTTATAACATCATTGCAAGAAATTCTAGTATGGTTAGTACCTTTGCTCATGTCAAAAATGTTGTTAAACTTGTTGATTCAAAGTATCCAAAATGCCTAAGAGGACATGAACCCTTTTCAAAGACATCACCTTGCATAGGATCCTATCTCTTTCAATGATTGTTGCATTTAGTGGTCCCATTTACCTCATAACAATGGAAAACTATTAGGTGAGACTCCTTCGTTTTTTACATTGCAATTCTATAATTGCAATTCTAGAAGTACTAATCAAATGGCCAATGATATTTGACAAGGATTGGCTTCCATGGCAAGAGCTCAAGCTTAAGTACAACATAGACAACCTTGACAGGATTTTACAACTACAAGTCCATAGCATGATTTTGGATAATCGCTTTCTTAACTTAGTCCTTTAATCACCTCACACTTGGTGGCAAGACTAGAAATGAGAGTTATGGCCAAAACATATTATTTTGTTTTGCCATTTTTAGGGGGTGAATAGATGAATCTTTTGCTAACTTTTGGTGGGCACCTATATGTTAAAGTTAGTGCAACTACGAGACCCATTTTCAGGGAGGATGGCACCCGAGTCAGTTAACTAGGTCAAAGTAAGACCCTAGAAGGTACCCTAGGGCCCCCAGTAGTCTTCTGGGGTTTTTGGTCTAGGACCAAGCAGGTTGATGCCATGGCAAAGCCCCTAGCATGTGGCTAGGGCCCCTATGTGCCTCTAGGGTATTATGGTCCAAGACCAGGGACACAATGTCCAAGTAGATCCTGCAGGTAGAGCCAGAGACATATTCTAGTTTGGGACTAGGGACACAATGTCCAAGTAGGTCCTGCAAGTAGTTGATCAATTTCCAGTCTGGGACTGAAGCTCAGCTTAGTACTAAGGACCATTCTCCAGGAGAATGGAGGACCCGGTCAGGGTCCAGGAGTTGATCAACATGATTCAGTCTGGGACTGAAACTTAGCCTAGGGCTAAGAGACATACTTTAAGAATGGAAGATGATTTGTGACGTCCTCTCTCCTAATCGTTACTACCAGGTTGCTTCTCAAGGGACTTGCCACCCCTTGATGATGTCACTAGCACCTAACCCTTGGGAGCAATATTGAGGACCAAAGGATCGTACCATCCGGTTTGGATCTTCCCCTTATAAACCAATGACCAGATATATAAAACAATGTACCTTGAGAGAGAGAAAAGATTATAAAGTCCTTGGCCTTGTTGGTCCTATAGGTAAATGTTTGTCCACCCTTATGGTTAACCTTGATCTTGCGGGTTTGTGGATTGTTTTATTGTGGCCCCCTTTGTTGACTCATGGTCCTTTATCTTACTTGGTCCTAGCACTCTTATTATGTGTGTACCTTTGTTATGGTGACTCTTACCTCGTGGGTTTTTTGATACACTAACCTAAGTTCTTTTTATCTTTTGGTTGGACCATTTACTTTATGATTTTATTATAAAATCATTAACTGTTTACTTTATGGTTTTATTAATAAAGAAGACCCTTGGACCATTTATTTATCTTATGGTTTTATTTTTTACCATTGGACCATTCATGGACCTTTTTGATACTACCCTAAGTCACGTTATTTTATAGTTAAAATCTTGGACCTTTTTATTTATATCTGATCTACGATACCCTATCTAAAGGATAAACCAAGGTTATAAATTTAGACCCGTGTGTCTCTCCTAAAGCCCATCCTTCGACGCTCATAGCATGACCGGGAAACGTGACTGGGCCCTTTCTCTTGCACCCGTGATTCCTCTTCCTTTGCGTGGCTATCTACGTGACTTTTTTTCGTGGCTCACCTCCTCATGACTGGGCGATCCACGTTTTTTCTCTATTAAACTGTCTCGTGGCTTCTCTGCTAGCATGTTTTGTGGCTCCTCTACTGGGCTATCCCGTGGCTACTCTGTTGGGATATCCCGTGGCCTGTAACAAATATAAATGTTATAAATATTAACATTTAAA
Organism: Pseudotsuga menziesii; assembly: GCA_001517045.1. Lineage (NCBI taxonomy): Eukaryota > Viridiplantae > Streptophyta > Pinopsida > Pinales > Pinaceae > Pseudotsuga > Pseudotsuga menziesii. Next base: position 210,892 of record LPNX010035728.1, read on the forward strand.
TACTAAGTAGGTTAATTAGGGTAATTAATTAATTTCTCAAGAGGTGACTTGAAAAGTCACCCCCCTTACCACTCAGGGTATAAAATACCCGACACTAATTCTTGTAAAACATCTTTTTATCTATCCAGTTATCAATATATATTTGTCCTGTTAATGGCTTATCGAATATTCCAAGTGTTCTGGTAATATTGAGTGTGTGAAGTGAATAAATATTCGCTCCATTTGGTATCAGAGCTAGTTTGTGATCCAGGCCTTTGGCCATATCATGATTTTTAATCATAATCCTAGGGAGTCCCTAAATTTATGGTCTTTGACAAGTAAAAAAAGAAAAGAAAGTCAAAAGAAAAAATAAAAAGGAAGAAGTAAAAAAAAAGAGAGAAGAAGAAGGAAGATTGCCATAAAAAGAGGAAGGTCCAAAAAAAAGTAAAAATAAAAGAATACAACCACAAGTGGGTTCTCCACCCATGGTTTTGTTTTAATAAGTGGTTTTTCGAGGACCAACTTTAACGCAGTGACTAATGGAGCGTTAAAAGTTGAAAGAGATGAAAATTAAGTTTGTTTTACTACAATTCAAATTTTATTAGAACAATACTATTAGTACTATTCTGAATCTGATTTTATATGTTCATGCATTAAAGTTTATTAGTTATGTTAAAAACTCCTCTAACCCTTAAACTTCAACACTATATATGTGTATCAACTCATTACAGTTCAAATTCATCTTAAGTCCAAAATTATATTAGTTATTTCTCCACATTTTTCAAAATCTTACATAGAAATTAAACCTAAAAATGCTTGTGCACCCTGAAATCTATGTTAGGAACCCCCATGTATAATTTGAAATATAGATATCATGTGAAGAACTCATTTTATTGATCCATTTCAAATCATCATGAGTAGGAGGAAAATTACTCTACTTAACACTACATACAAAATCTTAGCAAAAAGGCCCTAACTATGTGCATAAAGCATATCTTTCCTAAAATCATCATGCAAGAGCAAATAATGTTATTGTTTTGTGGGAAAGCATGACATCGGATTGAACCTCGAGCCAAATAAATTTCAAAAAGCAATATGACTAAGGCATTTCAAACAAACGATTTATGCACCAAATGGGTCATTTAGGCCATGAATGGAAAGGAAGCTTGGAAAGTTATGATTAAGCATACATTATAACATCATATAGGGGGCTCCACTATACAAAAAAACCTAGCATGGTTACTACCTTTGTTGGGGTCAAAATTGTTGGCACCTTTGTGATTCAAAGTATCCAAAATGCCTAAGAAGACATGAACCCTTTTCTATCTTGGAAAGACATTTCCTTGCATAGGAGCCTATCTCATCAAAGATTGTTGCATTTGGTGGTTCCATAACAATGGGAAACAATTGGGTGAGACTTCCTCATATTTTGACACTGTAGTTCTAAAAGTAGCGTTGAAATGGATAATGATATTTGACAACTAAGTGAGGGATTGGCTTTCATGGTAGGAGCTCAAGCTTAAGTAACATAGACAACCTTGATAGGATTATAAGAGAACAAGTTCAAAGCAATTCTAGATGATCACTTTCTTGATTTAGTCCTTCAATCACCTCTCACCTAGTGGCAAAACTAGAAATGAGAGTGTTCTACAACATTCATGAAACACAAGCTTGCTCTCAGTGACAAGTCACTATATTTTAAGCCTATCCTTGGGGATCATTTGAACAAGCTTTAGCAAGTTAATTCCAAGCCTAGACTAGCTCTTCTAGTTGTGAAGCGTTTGAAATTTAACTTTAGAGACAAAGAAAGCTTCTTTTGTATGGACACTTGTTATGACCTAAGAGTCCAAAACCAACAACACCATCATTGCAGGAGTGTTGAAACTTTAAGTTGAAACACTTATTTTGGTTGTCCCTTAAACAGGTTGCATGAGCCTAGGCAGAGTCTCTATTGGCAGTCTCTATTGTCAATACCTCCCAACGTCAATTGCATGGAAGGCAGCCCCTGTTAAGGGAACATCTTTGAGCTTTATAATGGGACCATCTTCTTTGGACCATAAATTTTCATAATAACAGGCCACACATTCTTGCTATAGTGATAGCAATCCATAGCAAAAGGTCGGTTGTCTTGTGATTTTTGTTTATTTGGACCTATGTTTATTTCAACCAATGTTATTTTGTACTTATGTATGGTTGCAATTGTAAGTATGCCAGCCCACTTTTTTTGTTTGCTTAGACTTTTGTACTGCTTGTGGATATTTTGTATAAAAGTGATGTACATTTTTTATTAATAGTCAAAGGAAGCTTTTAGGTCCAAAAAATGGCAAAGTTAAAGTCTTGCATTTAACAAAAATAATAAGCCGTTTTTTAAAAGCAATGCCATCCTATTGAAATATAGGTTAGCATTACCTAAAGCAAATTACTGGTCATAAACAAAAAAACAGCTTTATTAGAAATTTACTGGAAAGTTACAAAATAATACTAATTTTTAGTTTACACTGAGCTAAAGGGTATGCTTGCTATAAATGGATGATAACCAAATCACTGGATCATTCAATTTGCAAAAGTCAAAATCAGTATTAACACAAAAATGGGAACTATATAGCAAAACCAGCACTCTGCCGCTGAAAAAAAATTCACCATTACCGGGTATTGATACTGTTCCATGTGAATCCCTCAAAACCAAGACAACTATCAACCTCGCAAAAGCTCACCCTCATTAAGACACGTTTATTAGAAATCCAGCACAACGCTGAAGTTTAGCTCGTGTCTTTTTAACGAACCAAATCCCGCCCTCTATCTGGATAATTCAAATCCAAGAAAAACAGCAAATTCACAAAATCTCGCGCTCCTATAAAGATACCTTTCACAGAAATCTAGCATAAAAACACCGAAATCTAGTTAAAACTGAAGCATTTCCTGTCAATGAATGCCAACTAAACCCTGCTCGAGCAGAATCATCCAAAATCATAAAAATGCTCGAAGAAACAGTCAATCGGTGCAAGCAACCACCCGAAAAGTTCAATTCCACATAAGCCCATTCCAGTGACCAGGCGTTTCGATTTGTCATTTACTAAACCTTTCCCTTACGAAAGCTAGTTTCAATATTTTGACATAAAATCCTCGATTCCACGATAGCAAATCCCAGTAACAATATTTTTTACTCGTCGTTTACCAAACTCATCTTCTAACAACAAAACAGTTTAGTATTATAAATCAAATCTCCAAGTCCTTTAAAAGCTGAAAGGAAACCACGGCAAGAAAAAAACGATGGCGGGGTCTGGTAATATAGGGTTAGTAATCGATCTCAGGCAACAAATTAGGCCACAAAGGAAGTAGAACAAAAGAAAATCCTTCCTTAAATAATTTTTTAAAAACCACGGAAATCTCCGACACGAATGAAAAAAAAAACACGGCATTTGCACCGATTCCCTCAAAAGCCTGAAAAGCGGTAATTGAATTAAAGAATTTTAAACGAAACCCTACCTGTAGTCGGCAATGTAAACCTTGCCCAGCTCTTTCATGGCTACTTCTGTAAATTCCCCGTCCATGCTGCAAACACTCATCGCATTTTACAGGCTACGAAATCCCTGGACTACGCTTACGGATCACGCAAAATATATTCCTTGGCCTCGGTTGGCTCGGTTTTCTGAGTGAAACGAATTCGGAGGAAATGTTCACGGCCACGAAAACAGAGGGGCGAGATACTGTCGGGGGACGGGCATAATACTGAGATTTGTACCGGGCACGGGTCCAACGACTGCGATCCTTCGTCGGCCCCCCGATCGACGGCTGGGATTCGGCTTCCGCTGTCGACCCTAGTCTTGCACCAGACGACTCAAGCTGAGATTTGATCTTCCGGGAAAGACCGAACGCTCAAGACTCCGGGTATTTTCCAGAATATTATTACCGACATTTTTTCCCGTTGCGGAAGGGGTTAACCAAGTAACTGCCTGTCGACTTCAGAGGATCCGACGGCAAGTGATGCGTCTGGCCTTCGGTGAATCTAACGGCCGCAGTAGCTGCATGGGCGTTGATGATGTGGATGCCACCGTCGGCGTGCTTAGGGTGGACGGCAGGAAGTGTCGAGGGGCCGGGGAACTCCAGCTTCCGTCAGGGAGGGCTTGTAAGTTGCTCGTGATCCGACAGCTTTGGTGGTTTTTGGAATTCCAGCGCCGAGTTTCGCGTCGGAATGTGGTGCGGTCGATCGTGGTTTATTGCTCGGAAGAACGGGTTCCGTTCTAGCAGGCGAGTAGGCCAGGATGTCTACAGTTGTCCGATACGAAAGGTCTCGAGTTCGATCTTTGCGGAGCTATTTCCAACAAATGAGATGAATGGTAATAGTTATTTTACTCTTCTTGGTGTTCTTATTTTGCCCTTTGTCGGGACTCGGATGTACAATGCATGTGGTTTGCAAGCATATTCAATGCTTAACATGGAGACATTTATTCACAAGTCAAAGATGGCTAATAAGGTATCACACTGAAATCATTGTATGTTTATAGTTTAGTGATTCACGATGTTATCATTTAAATCCGGGATTTGTACTTTAATGCTCTTTTGCTTGTTTGTAGACCTTTTTATTTTTCTCCAAAATTTTGTGTATGTGGATTAATTCAAAACGCACACTTATCATATGTTAATACGCCTCTAGAATGAAATTACAACATAGAGATGGAGATATGTTATTGCAGTGTGATAACATGTAACATTATATAGATAATAGATTATTATCATAAAGTATGATGTTATAATGGTTGGTAAAAAATCCTTGATCTACGAAATGAGTTAAAAATCCTGCTGGATCATGAGCTTTCTTCGGCCAGGCTTCAAAGTAGGATGATTTGGGCTTCGATGGGAGATGCAAATACAAAATTCTTTCACTCAGTGGCTTCTGCTAGGAGGAAGCAAAATGCCATTTGGGGTTTGGAAGATGAAGCTAGGATTATGGTCGAGAATGGTAATGATTTAAAAGACCTGGGTGTTAGATATTTCAAGCAGATTTTTAGTGATGACCATCAGACCACCATTGAGGCTCAGTTGAAAGTCATTCGCTTGTTCCCTTCTTATATATTTCTGGAGGAGAAGGAGTCTTTCACTTCTCAAATAACCTTAGAGGAAGTTGAACAGGCTTTAAAATCCTTTAAGAAGGATAGGTCTCCTGGTCCTGATGGCTGGCCAGTGGAATTTTTCCTGGCTTTTTTTTATCTCTTGGGTAATGATCTTGTTAATCTGGTTGAAATCTCCAGGTTGGAAGGAAGGGTTGCTTCTTCATTGAACTCCACCTTTATTGCACTCATTCCCAAAAAGGATAAGCCCCTCTCCTTTGCTGATTTTAGACCTATCTCTCTGTGCAATCTAGTTTACAAATTGATCTCCAAAGTTGCTGCTCAGCGCCTTAAACCTTTTTTAGATAAGTACATCTCTCCTCAGCAATTTGGGATTTTAAAAAACCGGCAGATCTCTGAGCCTCTGGCCATTACTCAGGAAGTTCTCCACACTGTCAAAACCAAAAACAAGTGTGCTCTCATACACAAATTGGACCTATCCAAAGCTTTCGATAGGGTGAACTGGTCCTATTTCAGACTTATACTTCTTCTGATCGGTGTTCCTCTGATGGGTGTCAATCGGATGATGGGGTGCTTATCCTTGCCAAATTTTGCGTTGCTTATAAATGGGTCTCCTTCAAGCTTCTTCACGGCCTCCCGGGGTATCAGGCAAGGATGGCCATTGTCTCTGTTGTTGTTCATACTTGTTATGGAAGGCTTAACCTTATTAATTGATGATGCTCGAAGAAATGGTAAGATCAAAGGTATTAGGATATCTTCCCAGCTCTCTCTCACTCACCTGCTATTCGTCGATGATGTGATTTTGTATGGCTTTGGTGCTTTAGAAGAGTGGATTGCTTTTAAAGTCATACTTGAGACTTTTTGTACTGCCTCGGGCATGAGCATTAATTTGGACAAATCCAGCTTCCTGTTCAACAACATTGATGAGGAGGTATTATGCAGGATCACTCACTCCCTCCCCTATAAAACAGAACATATCTCTTCGGGCTTCACTTACCTGGGATATTTTATTAAACCCTTGGGTTACTTGGTTAAAGACTCGTACTAGCTTATCAGGAAATTTGAAAGAAGAATTCTGCATTAGACTTACTGTCTCCTTTCCATTGGAGGAAGACTAGTCTTGATTAAAGTAGTACTTACTAGTCTGCCTGTGTACTGGATGGCTTTAGTTCCTGTCCCTAAATCCATCTTGAATAAGCTCAAAAGTTTGTTGTTTTCGTTTTTGTGGGGCTCTTCACAGGATAGAAAAAAGTTTCATTTAGTAGATTGGATGACTTTATCCAAACCTACCTCTTTGGGGGGCTGGGGTATAAAACATTTGGGTTGGTTCAGCATTTCAGTGCGCCTCAAGAGCTTCTAGTTGGCACTAAATGGGGAAGGTATCTGGTACCAAGTCCTGTCTACAAAATATATGAAAAATCTCTCTGTTGTGTCTTGGATTCGCAACAAAAAGTTCTCGGTTAATGGTGTATCTGTTATCTAGAGGGGGTTTATATCCACCCTCTCTTGGTTAGGTAGGGGTCTTTCTTGGCATGTTGGAAATGGGGTGTCTACTCGGGTGGGATTGGATCCTATTGTTGGCATTGGATCTCCTTATGCGCTCCCATGTGATCGACAGGAATACTTGGAGGACTATGGTATAGTTACGCTGGATCAAGCGAGAAATTACACCCCTGAAGCCAGGCATTATTGGCTTACAGCCGACGATTTGGATTTGGGTGGAGAATGGAAACGTTTATGGAATGATTACATTTCAGGGCTGGAGTATGGCAAAATTAGACTAAAGTCCCGGAAATACTCTTTATGCTGGACCTTTGAAAGATACACAGGAAGTCTCTCTGCGACCCAAGCCTATGCATGCATTTCTCATCATCTTTTTTATCATCGGTTGAATCTGTCCTATGTGCAATTACTTTTATGGAAATTAAACATCCCAGCAAAAATAAGATGTTTTATATGGCTACTGATATTAAATAAAGTATTGACCTGGGACAACTTATAGCACCGCAGCTATCAAGGGCCGAGCATATGCTTTCTTTGCAGAATGGGAGAAGATTCGCATCAGCATTTGTTTAATGACTGCTCTTTTACCAAGAGAGCCTCTGCTTTACTTAAGGAACACTTTGGTACTCGCCCCTTTTTTTTTCAATGTGGTTCACGCGCCGGCTTGACCGACGGGCTACATCCACGGAACAATTTCTGTTGGACCCACCTGAAGGGGCCTCACACCCACGGCCTCTGCGTGCCTAACCCCAAGAGAGACGATGAGAATGGATCTCGCGACCTCACATGCTGGGAGGCCTAACTACGAGTACTCGACCGATTGAGCTAACTCTTGGGGCTTAGTACTCACCCCTTTATTAAAGGCACTGTCAGGTCTTCTCTTGAATTCTGGTTTTCTACTTATTCAACAGAAAATGCTTTCATTTACTTTCCAATCTTCTTTTTCTAGAGCATATGGAAACTCAGGAATGGTTGTATATTCGACAATAAGAAGCCCTCAGTTCATGCAATCTTACATCATATAGAGGCTCTTACACACCAATATCCAGTTCCAAGAAAGAAGAAAAAACAAAGAAGTATTGGTTCAGCTCCTCAGTACATTTATCCTCGTGGTTTTTTTGATGGAGTTACTGCTAGAAACTGTAGCGTCCCCGACCCTTCGACCGGCAAAGAGGACGCTACCATGGCCTCAACCATCTGGGTAACCAGCCCCATGAACATGTGCATTCATAAAATACTAAAACAAAATGCATTGAAGTAGAACATACACAGATACATAATTACTTATCATACACAGCTGAAGCAACATACATTCATGCAAGCATTCAACATGTTCATCACATTCATTAACAGTAAATATGATTGCAGAAGTAAAATAGACAATATTACTTATCTTATGAAGAACTCGTTCTGCAACCAGCTACGTCGCTGCAATGTTCCACCCAACCATAGGCTAGCATGCTCCTAAATCTCTCAGCAATGCTGCCACCCCCGAGCTGGGCATGATTCCCCAAGGAATAAGGAACAAGCAGGCTTACACATAGCCAAGGGTACACCAAAACACAGCCAAGCCAACACAGTTGGGTTTATCGGGCCATCAAGGAGTTGGGAAAGGCTAAATGCTAAGCTGGTGAGCCCATTACAGAGCTAGGAACACCTACACCAGAACTAGCCTGACTTCTAAGACACCCACACACACCCAACACAAGGAATCAGTCCCTTCTCTGTTACACAGTCCCTCAGGCCCCGACTTCCCTTCCAGTGTTATTCAGGGGTTGTGGAAAAGAAAGTCAGCCCTCTAGCTCTGTCTATGTGGGTTCCAAACACACTAGGTTTATCAAGCAAACCAAGCCCCCATCCCTGCTCCCAACACAGTCCGAAGACCAACCACTGCACGCATGCAATCAATCAGCAGTTACAGCTTAGACAGGGAAAATGACTCCTGAGTCGTTCTTGGCCCTATCGTGGCCAAAATGACTCCCAAGCAACTTACTGCAGTCTCAAAACGTATCAGCAACATAGTTCACAACGTGGGGAAAACAACAGCCCCTCCTGGACAATGAAGCAACCGGAAACGACTTACACAGGCCGCAATGGGGAAGAGGATACAGACTCCCAACCTGTGCGTGAGGGAAATTGACATCAGACCTCCGGAATTCGGATGGAAAACATGCTAGATACCACTCTATGGAAACGTGAATGACATCCGAAACGGCTCCTTCCTCCTGGCTGCGTGAGACCAAACCGAGAAAGAAGATGGTGCGAGGGAACAATCAGACTCCCGTCCCTGCGTGAGGATGAACAGACTATGGAGAGAATGGCGTAGTAGTGGAGAGAGTGGAGAGTTTGCTAGAGTGATGACGGTGGTTGTTTTTCCTTTCCAACATGAGAGTCAACCTGCTGGTGGAGTGTGCATGTGGGCAAGGACTGACAGTCCTGCCACACTCCATTCCTAGCCATAACTGCCCCAACTAACAGCAGAACTTTTAATGGTGGTGGTTGGATGAGACAAGGGAGGATGAGCAATCAAACAGGGTGGTGACACATGGATTTTCCCCCATAGCCCCAAGGTTTGACAATTCCCCCCCTTATCCTTGTAAGAATCATGCCCTTTTCATTATGGTTGCAGTGAGCATAGCTGGTTGGGTTCATTTAATTAAAGATGTATATTTACATGATGACAAAAATTAATATGTATGTCGCATGCCCGGATATACCATTGGCGACAAATTTCAATCTGAAACATAGCATAACCAATCGATGGTGGGGCCTTGGCCTTTAGCTCCGCACCATGATTATTTACAATATATACATCATATACATCTAATGCAACGGGGTCAAAACCGAGGTGTTACAGAAACATAGGGGGAGTCGGGTTTGTGATACATTTGAGTGGATCACACAGCATGAACTTTTCTTTGGGATGTGGCAGCAGTACCAACACCAAATTAGAACTTCTGGCCCTATAGGCCCTCTTGGCAGTGACTAAACATATGGGGATTCCTCTTCTCTCTATCTTTGGTGACTCACTTGTCATCATATCATGGGCAAACATACATTCTTCTCTAAACTCTCCAATTCCGAGCCACTAATGTGAGGATATTCAACTATTGCTGCAATATTTTCCATCTATGACCATTCAGCACATATATCGCGAGCATAACCAGCAGGCTGATGGTCTCTCAAAAAAGGCTCTTTCACTTACTACTGGCTATGGCAATCTTTTGGAATTTGAGAATGACATGATCATTGATCATGGAAACTTCCAGCTTTTTTAAGCTGTTTTGTGCTGGATATCAGACCTTTTTTATGCACAGTTTTATGTTTTCTTTTGTTTATGTTGCCTAGCTGACACAGAAGAGACCCTTCAGCCTTCTTGTTATGCTCAGGGCTTATTTGCTATTTTGATCCAGATGGAGATCGATGGCCACCCACCTATTCCACTGGCTCAAAACAATTGTCCATTGTGGCAATTTCCTAGTTATTTTTTTGCAAATTTTCGAGTCCTAAACTTTCGAGGCCGTTTTGAGGCCCTAAACGATGTTTTTTGGAGATTTGGGGCCAAATGGTTTCCATTGACATGCATTTGGTTGACCAAAAGTTGTAAAGCATAGATAGACCTTTCCAACGAGCTATCGAACACCCAAATCGAACATTGTATGCAAAAGTTATGACCCCGGGAAGTTGACTATTCAACTTACCACCGTGGGGCCGCAAACTTTATGACGATTCATCTTCTAGGGTTACGTTTTGGACTTTTGGGGTTCTCACCTCATTCTTATTATAAATAGGTCCCTTTGGCCTCATTTTGTATTCAACTTGGCACAAATGAGCGTAGCAGCCACATCTCTTCTCAGAGATAGCTACCACCATTCTAGCAATTGTATTATAGTCCATTCTATTTCTGCCATTTAATAGAATATGTGTTTACTGTATCTTTGTTATCTTTGCAAAATGTCTGTTATTATGATTCTGTATATGTTCTTTCATTTTGTTCATGCATAAATCCGGATCATATTTGGTCATCGTTGATCATGCTTTATTGCAGAACTCTGACCTATTTACAGGAATGATGAAAAAAGCCTGACTCTGATAGGCTTTATGTTCTTTTGCTCATGATATGGATGACTTGGAACTCCATAGCCATCAAAAGGTCTGCATGTGCTTAGTCACAATATTTGAGGAGGTGCCATAAATATATGGCCCAATTTTCATTGCCATTGTAAGATGATTGTATATGATGTCCTTTGATTCAGTCATGAATATCAAGGTCTGGTATTTTTTCTTCTGAAAAAAAAAAGTTAGTATTAGAATAAAGAAGAAATTTATCATATCATTTTAGATACTGGTATTTTAAAGTTAAATTTTGTATAAATCAGCATAGTTCCAAATCATAGGCTCTATCAAGCGCTGAGAGGGATCAAACCTATGGAGGTGCAAACCTCTTCTTAAATATTGCACTTAACTATAAGCTTTGGTGTGATTCATACCAAAAGACACATCTTTTTATTTAAGATCGACATATAATATTTTTATTATTAATATTTAATACTATTTATGGCAGAGATATAATATTTTTTATTTTGTTAGGAAAGAACATTACAACATCTCCTCTGTACATGGTTTTAAAACCATGTGCAAGGCCCTCCTAAAACCATGGGTTGTTTTGGAGACCTTGCACATGGTTTTAAAACCATTTGCAAGGCCCTCCTAAACCATGTACAATAGAACCATGGGTTGTTTAGGAGGCCTTCCACATGGTTTTAAAACCATGTGCACGAGCAACATTAGGAACATTACAACATCTCCCCCATATTGTGTTATTTTTTCTCAATTTAACAAATTATCTTAAAGAAATGATAATTTTATTATTCTTTAAACCACCAATTAATTAACAAATTATATTAAAAGACGTAATTTTCTTAAATAATATTGATGATTAGGTTCAAATTTGTTAATAACAAAAACAACCTATAACCAGAAGTGATCTTCACTCTTGACAACTAAGTTATCATGAATTTTGCATATGTGGAAACTATAAAAAGGTAAATATTACCGCACAGAGGTATACCTCTGATCACTGGACTCAGCTTCATGATGATGGCGGGCTTTGTTGATCATCGGTCTTCTTACAAAATGGGTCGAACAAAAAAAGATTTAAAGCTTCCACAAGAGATTTAAAGCTTCAAATGACTTTCCATGATCTGAATCACTTGTCATTTGTCAGGTAAATTACATTCTACACGAACTGTTTCATGTACAAATTACAAATACATGCATGGTAACAATTATTTCATGTTCACACTCAATGATATGGTTACACATTCTGCATTTATGGAATTTATGCCATGAATTTTGAAACAAAAAGAGTTTTTGCCCATTTATGGTTTCTCAAAGCTTCGATCTATTAAATAGTTTTGCACTTGCGCTAGGGTTTAGGCATTTCTTATGTAGGTCATTTGTGTTGATTTTTTCTTCAATATTTAAAGCAAAGCAGCGAGCATCACCAAAATTGTTCATGATATGTTATGCATTACTTCAATGAACTTGTATTTCAAGAAATATCTAAAACTAAATAATGTATAGACAAACACAGGCTCTAGATAAATATTGTAAGAAGTAAGTAATTATGCACGAAGCAACATATTCTGCAAGTTTTCCAATCCTTACAGCATGTTCTGGTGAGATTTTCTTGGTGGGCTTTTGAGAAAAATAATTTTACATTATTATGCCGACAAAATATTTACTATTGTTTACATTAGTTACTTCAATATTACAAACATTACAAATGTTACATCACTACAAGACCTCTCCCATAATATTCACTATCACTATTATTTTTTGCCGACATGTTACAAACGTTACAAACTTTACATCACGTTACAACATCTCTCCCATAATATTCACTATCACTATTATTTTTTTTCCGACATGTTACTAACGTTACATCACGTTACAAGATCTCTCCCATAATATTCACTATCACTATTATTTTTAGCCGACATGTTACAAACGTTACATCATGTTACAAGATCTCCCCCATACTGGGCTGTAGAGCGCCTCTCGGCGCAATCACTATTATTTTTTACCGACATGTTACAAACGTTACATCACATTACAAGATCTCCCCCATACTGGGCTGTAAAGCGCCTCTCAACGCAACAAAGTTTTTAGCGTTATGGTTAGGATATTGTTAAGGGGTCTTTTAAAATGTATATAGCAAATCCCTTGTGTCTTCTCAAGCAAGGCAAGTAAATTCACCCTACTTGGGGTTTATAGAAGGAGGTGGTGATTGGATATAATACAGACATATTCACAAAGATAAGTTTGTTTGATAATTGATTAAAAGATTAACCCAAAATTCTCCAAGGGTCATGAAGAGGCATATAATATATGAAAGACCATGTGGTGATATGTAGAGTTATGGGATGTTGCCTATAAAAATAAACCCTTCATTAGTCAATTTTGTAGAGATTTTCTAATTGTGTGTGTATTGTGTGGTAATCCCAAATGCGTGACAATTGTGGGACATCGGTGGTTTATAAGCATTACCTACATGAAAGACTTTACCAATTTGGAAGATGGTTTTGAGGTGCAAGACCCAATGTCGATGCGATAACATCCTCCCCAACTTTGATATTAGCATCATTGGTAGTTTCAATGCCATGCCTTGTAGGTCGTCTTTCATTTATGGCTATCATATATATGAGCTTGCAAGTTATCTTGCTGCAATGGCATGTCCTTGTGTTTAGATTTCATTGTTTTAATACTTCCCCACTCCTCCCCTTCGCCTATATGGAGGACATGGAAATAATTTTTGAAAGAGGGCTGCATACTTTATGAACTCCCTAAACTTGCATTTGCAACACTAGTTGGAGAGATTGACCCTACAAAACAGGATTTTCTAAAGCACCTATGTGAATCAAACTTTACTTGCTCCCAACAAAGTTTTGAAATGTAGAAACCTTTGAGGATGTCAAACTTACACTACAGATTTTCATCAAATCACTTGAGAAGGCAAAAGTAAGAAACATATACCTCGTATGGAAGGCTTTGAATCTTAACAAACCTCTCAAATCCATTCTCATAATCAATCACCTTAGAACAATGAGATGAAGAATGGATGCAAATGGATTGCAAAAACGAGAACAAAGAGTAATGGAATGAAGAAAAAAGGGAGAGAAAGGTAACAAACCAAGAACATTGCAAACAAATTCGAAGTTGATGTGAATGAAAGCGTGAATTGGCTGACACTGGGAAACAATAATCTAAAAGAGGAGTGAAGGAAGGATGTGTTCCGATAAGGGAATGGAAACACATGCAATACCATAGTATCAAAAGAATAAAAAACAAACAATGGTACTATGAGAGGAGGAACCCGATCGAGTGCCAAACCCTGTTTAATAAGTTGTAATTATTTAGGGATGTGCAGGCAAAGAATGGTGGATAGAAAGAACAAAAGAAAAAGGAAAACATGAAAAACTTCAAGTGAACAATATTTACGGGACAACAATATATTGTCGGTGGTTAAGGATAAGAGGAACCCCATAGAAATCAATTAAGCATATAATTGGAAGGACACTCAAGAAGCAATAATAAATGAAATTAT
>LPNX010035728.1:226744-299760 GCA_001517045.1 Pseudotsuga menziesii
TTGTACATAATTTGATATGTAAATATATTTGATGTGATTTGTAATGTTAGCTAGCAAGCTAACTTTATGGACCGTCAAGTTATGTACACCATTGTACATAACATGGAAGTTACTTAATGTCCTTTGAGGAGCCCAAGGACAAGGCCCCACTAAAAAATATGGGTGACAAGTTAGGATATGATGCTTTAACTTCTTATTGTATTCATCACCCTCGAAAATATTCTTTTACATGAGTTAAGGTTAAAGGTGAAACATAAATTATGCAATGAAGAAAAGCATATTTATACAAAAGGAGCAATCTTGAGGAGTAAGAAAAGGGTTATGATGCGACAAGTGGGGAGGAAGTGAAAAGAGAAAACCCATGCATATGACAAGTGTCATTTTGTTGTTAAGTCTTATGTGAAACATTCCAAAAAACATGTGTCAAATTCTAAACCCATTCTTCATGCAAGTGCAAAATGGTATCTTCACTAGTGCCACATGGAAGTTCATCTTTTGACACATTCCATTGTGTACCCATCCATCTTATTATTCTTTGAAGAGTTAAAAGGGTTCATTATTCTTGTTTGCATTGGTTGTGCCATTATGCCATTAAAACTTCATGTTGGGGGTGTGCTAAAAATGGACATATATAATGGTTATATGAGAGATTGAGAGTATGGGAAGGACATTGTTGCATAATTATTTAATCCCTTGTTGGATCCTAATCCATGAGGAGGTATATTTCTACTAGTAGAGAATGCGAGTTCTTAAAAGATCTGAACCCATTCATAAAATGTAAGGTTGTGTGGGAATCCCATGCCAAAATTGTAGCCTAGCCATGAAGGGCTCCCTATTCCATTTGTACATTAAAGGTGAAATGGTAAAGGCAATGTGAGTGTCATAAATGTGGGATTGGTCGTGTACTTGGGTAAATGTTTCCAATTAGGTGTTCTTAGAATCCACTATAATGTTGGTGTTGGTGGGGGGTTCTTGCATTTTCCTTATCGAGTAGTTATCTAGCTTGACCATGTGGTGGTGATTTGAGAAAATATCCATGAGAGAGAAATCCATTGGATTGTCCTTGCACTTTTCACCTCCTATACTATTGTGGGGATAGTGTCCACATAGAATGTCTATGGTGGGGAGGATAGTCACTCCTTTTTTTAACATAAATGGTTACTTTTGTATTAAAAGGGGGTGCAATCAAACCATCCCTTATCAAAATTTCCACAAAATTACTACCAGATTGCCTCTATTCTCAAAGTTCTAGTACTATAGCTAACTAGATGGCTTATATAATGCCTTACATATCGGCCCAATAAAAATATTCTATTGTAAAACATTAGAAGAATAAAAAAAAATGGGCTCATACCTTCTAGGGGTATTTTTTTTGCTTCCTGCTTTTTATGAATGAGTTATTGAAGTTTCCTTCAATGCTTGCCCCAAATTATGTTGAACAATGTCCTCTTCCTTGTCTGGCAGTTGGTCCATTCCATTAGAACCAACTAACATAGTAGGGGTTATTGATATCCTTAGCTCTCAAAATCCAAGCCTCTAATTGTAAAACTTATTCATGTAGCACTC
Source organism: Pseudotsuga menziesii (assembly GCA_001517045.1). Lineage (NCBI taxonomy): Eukaryota > Viridiplantae > Streptophyta > Pinopsida > Pinales > Pinaceae > Pseudotsuga > Pseudotsuga menziesii. Next base: position 228,311 of record LPNX010035728.1, read on the forward strand.
TTATCTTCTCTTTAACTTCATCTATGTTTTCCTTGTTGCTTTCCTCTCTAATTTCCATCTAAATCCACTTGCCTTTGAGCTTCTTTAGATGTGTCGTTGCATTGATCCATTATCTTTGCAACACTCTAATGTTCCTAACATGCTTATGCCCCTAATATTTCTTCCATGCCTCCAATTTCCTCTCATACAATGATAAGTAGTATTGTCCAACCTCACAAAGGCTTTCACCTATGCATATTGATTTTTGAAGTTTTGAATTCTCATAGAATGCACATCTAATAGGATATTCATAATGATTAGACATCATCCCCAACTCCCTCTTACTTTATTTTCCAACTTCGAATGAAACTACCCAAATCCAGACCTATAATAAAACAACTAAATGATATTATGATCAAACTCCTAGAGGGAGGCTAGCAAAAATGGTTTCCAATAGATAAACATGAAATAGAATGTAGAGCTCTCTCCACTCCCCTGTGGTTGACAATGGAAGGAGGCAATAAGAATTGACGAGGGGAGTCTCTAGATAACATGCAATAAACTACTTGCATCCATCCCATTAAGGTCGGGTTCATATGAGGTTTTTTTGCAGTAATGAATAAGGCAGTGCATGACCAATAATCCTCATATTTAAATCATTAAATAATGTGTACTTGCAGCGCTACTTATCTATTTCATGAGTTGACGCCATTAGATGCCTAATGTATATATTAACCACATATTAACTATCATGGGAGGTGGACAGGGGAGGCAGGTGCGGGTGGGATTATTTTTTATCCTGGAGGAAATTTAGTAGTTTCATTCGCCCGGGGGATTGGACGAAAAACCAACAATGAAGCAGAATGGCTCGCCCTCTTCCTAGGAGTTGAATTGGTCCAAAAAAAAAACATCAACAAGATCATTGTCTTTGGAGACTCTAGACAAATAATTCAGAAAACGAGGAGTGGACGCATTGTTGGGGTAGCCAATTGCAGTCGCTTGCACAAAAGAATCACCAAGATAAGCTCCAATCTACAGTTCACTTATTACCACATCTTAAGGCAAAACAATAGTATGGCAGATAAAATGGCCAATAAAGGAGTGAAGAATAAATTAGGCATAGTCTCAATTAGAAACAAAACTTACTATTAGCATGTTCCCTAACCCACTTGCTTTAAGGGGGCCTCACTTCCCTCCCCCCTCGTCGTCCTCTCACAGCGCATGGGCACGTGTCCTTCTATGTGTCGTGATCTTCATAGTGACTCTGCCAGCTCTTAGCTTGCATTAAAGAAACGTCCCTTCTCCCAGCTCATTGTTATCCCAAGAATTACTTCGCACGCACCAGTAATACATTCCTCATGAATGATAACAGAGGCTCTCAGAATATGGATAAGGCTCGTTCCCCCATCGCTCCTCTGGAAGAAGGTTTTATTTTTCTCTTTGTAGGTTTACTAAGCTCGTAGAGTGATAGAGAGGCGCACCTTCAGGTCATAAAAGAAGGGGTTGCACAACTGTGGATAACAAAGGATCAATCCATTTTATCTCAGCTAACTCTCGGTTCAGGTATTCTCTCCTTCAGTTGCTCAGATTTAACTCAGTGGCCTTCGTTGGATTCATAAGAGAGAGATAGAATGACATCTTCAAAGGATATTCAGGAAATAAAATCAGCACTTGCAGACCTTCAAAATGGAATGAAATGGGTCTTCAATATGGTTGGAACCAGCGTGAACAACACTCAAAACGTCGCCAACGATGCCAGGTATATCTCGAATCAATTGGACTATCATGCTTCGAGAATTTATGATAATATCAGGGATTTGCATGAGTTAATGGCAAAAGTTGATTATCTCAAGGAAGACGTTAAGAAATTAACCAAAATGGCAGAAGGCAACCATTGTCAGGAATCCCCAGGAGATCATCTGATGGAGGAACTCTCGGTTGGCAAGCCAACCATCGACCATGAAGTCCATAAGTGACAGGTCTTCACTCTTGGCCTCATTTTGTATTTTGTGTCTGTTGATATCTATTTAGGTTTATTATGTATTTTTGTTTACTGCTAAACAATCAGTTTGTTAGACAGTACCCCTTCAGGGGCAGCCACAGTTTCAGGAAAAAAGTCAGAAAAAATCCCTCTTTATAGCAGTATGCTTATATGCCTCTGCAAACTCTTCTACACCAGAGCAATATTTTGATTTCAGTCTATATAAGGATGGTTGTGCTCAGCCTTTTTTATCTATATAAATCTTCTTCGGTTTCTGTTAAAAAAAAAACTATCATGGGAGGTGGCAACATGATATTTCCCCCCTTCTTTTGTTTAATAAATAACAAAAAACTACTAACTAAAGTGAACTAACAACAAAAAATAATTTAATCATGTGAGTACTAACGATAAGATTTTAAATTCTAAAGTTCTATGCAATTTTCCTAAAATTCTAGCAGCATAGGAGTATAATGCTTTGTAATTTCCTTCCTAACTTTCACATCACAACAATATCAATTAATTGCACTATTGAAAAAATAATATAATAAATGAAACTAGTAAAACATCTTAGTTTTTTGTTGAGTTATCAAGTCCTATAGTTGCAATGCATCTCTTAATCTAACCAAGTGATTTTATCAAAGTTGGGATTATTCCTCCAATCCAACTACTAGCCAAGTCGCTAGCTCTAGGAAACCTGTGGGGTTTCCTATCCCTCAATGCCCACAACTCCAATAACCACAATAGTTGCCCCTGAGCCTCTTAAGAACTGATATCCAAAGTCAAGTATCAATCTCAAGTTTTCTCAGCAAGTGTTCCTCCCCCATGGGGTCTTCACTTGTTGACCAATATCCTATCACGTTAGTTCATATTGTGGGTTTTAAAATTATCAAAAATTGAACCAATATATTGCAGGTATTGGNTCGTTATAAGTTTTGAGGTATGAAAAGGGGTGGGGAGGAGGTTTTAAGTATTGGGAGGGGGTTTCAACAAAAAGAGTTTGGGTCAATATCTCTAGAAATGAAGGGTATTCTTTAATATCCCACGATCATACGTGCTATGTGAGAGGTTCACTAAGTGCAGTCCCCGTGTCCTCCCCTTTGACTCACCCCCTTCCAAATGTTCATTAGCCAACCCCCCTTCATCCTCTAAACTCCTTTCTTCATCTTGTTTTCCACTACCTTCATCCCTTCTTGAGAAGGGTCCTAAGAAGGTCAAATTATTATAAAATAATAATGGTTTACCCACCTACACAATGGATTGACAACTCATTCTGATGCATAGTCTCACATAAACTCAACCCATAGTTATAAAAAATCCAAATGCCATTAAATATAAAATATCTCCTATTGTAATTATTATTGGACGGGCCACTATCACTCACATCATTATTTGGTTGGCAAGCATCAAATGGTTCATATAACATGACATGCAATTAATAGATGGTGCATACTAATGGGAATTCATTAAATGAAGTGAAATGCAATTAATGCAGTTACAATTTAGATGTGATTAATACAATGTAGGGTAAATGGACCTAATAAAATTTAAATGTAACTAATGTAGTACAATTTAGACGACAACAAAGTAATTCTATAATTAATACTATATCTTAACCTTTATTGTACATGCATAAACCATTATTCATGATAACCAAGTAATCACCAATATATATTAACCAACACTAGTGTACGCATGCAAGGCATGTGTGTGTGGTTAGTGTACACATTGCTTGCGTGTGTGCTATAGGTAACCATCACCACCTCTAAAGCATAATTTATGAATGGCAAGAAAGAAATATTCACATGCAAGAGAAGGTAACCACACATGCAAGACAATAATCGCAATCACGACATTAAACAAACTTATTGACTAAGCTAGAATGCATCAACACTAATCAACATTGTACTTAGATTTATCTTAATGAATTAGAATTTATTTACAAGTGAAAGGAATAAAGTAAAACTAATGTGGCATCTCAGATCCCAAACTGAAATCTTACTAATCTAGTCATCCTTCCTTCCTAACTTACTTCCAACTTTTACTTCATATTTCTTCCTCTGTTGGAATATCATAGACTCTCAACTATATTGACCTAACCCTAGATATAACCTGTAAGTGGAACCGTCGACTAAATCAACCTAACTTCCCCAGCAGGCAACCGATACTCGTTGCAACACAACTTTATGAGCGTGGCTTAACACGAGCCTCCCACGACCCCAACAAATCACACAATTGTCATCATTCCGCATATAAGTAGGTTCATAAATCCACACATTCTTTCTTCAGTCAAGCTAAGTCCAACAAATATTAAGTAAAGAAATACAATATAGGTCTAAATGTTGTTTAGTTGTCCAATCAAAATATGGGGCATTATAGTTCCATAGTGTTAAGTGCATACTATGTAAGTCGTTGTATCTACCATGACGTTAAGTCCTTGTAAGACATGGAAAAAACACATGATCCAAAACATCCCACTAGTCTCTACCTCTAAAAACAATCCATCTTACTAGACAAATATCTTGGGGCAATGATCAATTGACCATACGACAAAGAATTGTCAATGAGTCCCCTATCACTACTATCTTGTTGATTCTCAATTGTTTCAATATGATTACCCCTTACTAGAGAGCGTGGACTTTGGCTTGGTTGTTGGTGGTCTTGCCTAATCACCATGTGAATGCCATTTCTTGATTTCCTTTGGGGTTAAATATGACCCCTTGTTGCCTTCCACTTCTGGATTACCTTTCGATGACCTGTTAGAGACAATAGAATACCATTGCCTTCCCATGATCTAGCTTTGCAAATCTTCCTCTAGTATTCTTAATTGCCATGGTAAAATGTTTTGGGTATACTAACCTATGGCCTAAATGGTTCTAACCATTATATGAGCAAATCCTCTAACCACAACTTCTCTTCAACCTCAAGGATTGTAGGGTTTTGGAGTGGTTTTGGCCTTTCACCTCTTTAGATAAAACCACCTCAGATAAAAGGGCTCTAGCTTGCAATGACAACCTTCCAGGATTAACAAATTCTTGTTGGAATATCACTTTATTTATATCTAATTGCACCTTCCAAGACAAATGCAAAAGAGTTGTTGTCCATACTCTCTTAAGCAAGGGTTTGCTTTGGAGGGGTCCTATATATTTTTTATTCCAAGTCTAAAATGCCTCCTTTTAGTTAAAATGTGTGGTTATTTGCTTTCTTAATTATGCAAAGGTGGTGCTCCAAACTTGCATTCTAGGAAAATATGGACTAAGGTTTTTCATTCGGATTGCATAGAGGACATATGGACCCTAGATTCCTCTTTTTTTTTTTAAGTTTTCAATTGCCAATATTTTTCTTTTCCTCTTTTTTAAAGTTTTCAATAGTCAATATTTTTCCATGAGCTAGAGTCCATTAAAAAAAACGAAAGCCCATCTCCTTTCTAGATTATATTTTGTATAGTTGATCTTGGGAGTTGGTTCATCTCTTCAATTTAAACCCTATATCCATTTATCACTGTGGAAGGGTACCCTTATGATCCCTAACCTAGGTTATCTACTATATATTTAGTTATTGGGGTTTCTCTCTTGAGATGAGCGCCAATGCTTCCCATTGACCTTTTAAATACTTTGGAATATCCAATCTTTTCCATTTTTTCCATAGCTCAGCAATGGAGCTGTCCCTTTCAGAAATGCCACATAAGAGATGAATAATATGAATCTCCTTCCATACTCTTAACCCATCTAGTTCTTGGATTTCATTTACAAGTGGTTTCTATGGATTTTATCATCCCACAATCAAATTTTCTAGCCATTTCTAGGAACCCAAAAGAGACGATCCTAAATGAGATGGGACAATTCCTTACACTAGCATAGATCCCTCTTAACCCTTGATCTACCAAGCACCCAGCGGTGTCCGATTTCTCGAGATGTAATTTTTTTTTTTTACACATCCAAAAAAATACACCTCCATAAATTGGATCCCTCTTGGTGCTTGATAGATTTGGGCTTAAGATTGATCTATGTTGGGTTTATTTTTATTTTATTTTATGAGCGGACATTGATTTTTTTAATTACTTTTCATTTGGTTATATTTTTCTATTTTATGAGCCAACATGAATTGTTTTAATTTTTTTTTTTATAACATAATGCTATGATACATGACAACATCTACCCCATACTAGGCTATAAAGCACCTTGCTCTTCTCAGTGCAATAATTTCCATATTGAAGATTCCCTCACCTCCAACAATTGGTGATCTAGACTTCTAAGGCAACTTGCTTGCAAATATTCTTATGAAGTACTAACTTCCACCATGCTTTCTTGCTTGACACTGCTCTACATAGTATTTTAGTTCCCATTGACAAATTCATTGATCAAGGGATTTTCATTTCAATGCCTTCTCAATCTGTTGTAATTGTTATAGTGCTCTAGTTAATAAGGTGAAACTTCTCAGAGTTACTCTTGTCCCTTTGTTGCAAAAATCATTCAAAGAGATTTCCCAATGAGCTGCATGATTCTAGAAGGGGTGAGCATAATTCATCTTTGAAAGAGAGGGAAGGAGGATAGAGCAAATTTAATTAAAACCATTATTCCAATTGGGATGAGACATTGTGTTATCCACTGTTGCATTTTCTAATGGATTTTCAGGTATATACATTTATAGTCGAATGCCTTCAAATAACCAAGCATTATCAAAATTTCCAAGTACTTAAAAGATGGTCAGTTCAAAACACTAGGGAACTCTAAAATATTGACAAAAGAGTCCATTGAGTGAGGATCGATATTCCACCCATAAATATTACTTATCCTTTTGTTTATGCAACATCTTTAAGTATTCAAACAAATGTATAGAATCTCTTCAAAGTGATTAAGAATGACAACAAATGCTCCTCCCAAGAGAAGTAAATCATATGGAATTGAGAGTGATTTATTTGTTGACCCCTTAGCCATTGATGTCCTTGAAAGGGTGCTAACTATTATATATTGTTCAAGCCTTCTACTTAAGAATATTTCTTTATGATATAAAGAAGCAGAGATAGGGGACATTCTTGCCTCAAACCATTTTTCCATTGAAAGAAAGAGACAAGTCTACCATTAACCATAGGTGTTATCCATAGGCATCCTATGTGAGCTTTAATCATATTTATAAAGGAATGTGCAAAACCAAACATTTTTAGGACAAAAAATAGAAAAAAGTGATGTACTCAGTCAAAATTATTGGCAATATACAATTTTATTATCATTCCATCCCCTTTTTTAATTTCTGTTGGAATAGAGTGCTTCTTAAAACAAAAGGATGTTATCAACAATCTATCTTTTTTAATCAACCCCCCTTGGTTTTCCATGGCTATTTTAGGAAGATTTTTTTCCAGCCAGTTGATAATAATTTTTGTAAGGATTTTAGATGATGTATTACAAGGGATATTTGTATCATAAGGAGTTTCCTGCTCACATACAAGTAAAGGTGGAGAGAATTGAGCAAAAAGTCAGAGAAAGGGAAGGTGATACCCTTTAGAGGAAATTGATACTAGGCTCGTGAAGTGGATTCCAAATATTGGCTTCTCTCAAAGTAGGGATACTAAGTATTTAGGCAAATTGATATTTATTGGAAAAACAAGTCTATTGTTGCACAAGTCATTGAAGATACGAGATTCCAATAGAAAGTCATTCTTAATAAGCTAGACTTTTTGGATTAGACATATGAAGCTTTAGTAAAAGTTCCATGGGAGATGGAAGCACTAGGATAGGAAAAAGCACAAAAACACAAAGACCAAATTTTTGGTCTTATGAACCCCTACTGATGAGAAACCATCATTTATCTATATGGATTTAGAGTTCGGACCTAAATACTATGTGATATAATTATGATATTAGTTATTTTTACCTTTTCCTTTATGATAATCAATATGAGAAATATAAGCTTTGATTGGGTAAATAGCAAGAGGAGTATATCCTATGTTAAAGCTCATTTAGTTTTTGTTGTCAATCTAGTTGGTTTGTTGGACTCAGTTCTTATGTTAACGCTCATTTAGTCTTTGTTGTCAATCTAGTTGGTTTGTTGGACTCAATTCCTATGTTAAAACTCATTTAGTCTTTGTTGTCAATTTAGTTAGCTTGATGGACTTAGTTCCACCTTCTTGTTATGCTTATAATCCACATATATGCTCATAACAACATGGGATAATTTCAAACATCACTCGTACTTTTAATGGGTTCATAAACATCATTGACTTTTTTTTTTACAATTGTAGATCTAATTTATCTTGTTACAAACTACAATGGAAGATGGTTGTATATTTATTATAAAATACTAATAGAATATCCCTATTATTAAAAAGAAAAAGGTTTCTAAAGTAACTTTATTGTAAATTTGCATCTTACTTAAGTTATAAAATGAATGAGTTAACGTCCTAGAGTCACTTTATTTTTTTTTTAAAGTTACTTTTGCATGCAACTTAAATTATAAAATAATGTTATTGTAAATGAGTCGCACTTATTTATACAAATGAGTCACAAAGTATCTTATTTGTAAATGTAAGCTTACATGACAAAGTCAAAGAAATAAGATTTTTTGTTCTCATTTTATTGTAGATAGAATCTAGATTGTGAAAAGTTACAACATAATACAAAAAAAAATTATTCGTTTGACTTAAAAAAAAGTTACAACAACCTGTATTGAACATATTTGCTATTCACGATAATTGTTGTTATAATAATTAGACATTTTGGAAATAGTTATGTTCAACTTGGTATAATGTGTCTTTTAGTGTGTGTTTCTTTAGTGTGCTTTTGTAACTAGCTATTTCGACTATCATGATTATGCTCTAGAAGTAAAGAGATCCGATGATTCATTGCCTCCTCAACACTGATGACATTTGATTTGTGGATTAAAATTCGATTGGTCCATCATATATTTCAAGTGAACATGGAGGGTCATCTGATGATGATCATTTTTTTTTTTTAAATGGGTAAGGACTTTTATATATAAGGGGATGTGGTAAACCAAACAATGGAGACTATATATATATATTTAAAGAGTCTTATAGGTCTATGGCTATAGATGGAAATCTTCCTCAAAAGATCCATATTACATATCAACAAATTTGTTATCTAAAAACAACTAAATCTATACTTCTTAACAAAGGAATCAACTAACCATATAAAAAAATGAACAGATATTTTAGTTTTGAGCAATGAATTTCCCACTGTGAGCCTCTTCCATGGTGATGTCTTCCATTCCATGTTACTGAGCTTGATGGCTTCCATAATGTCCTTTTTAGACTGTTTCTGCTTGCTACATTGTGGATTCATCTACCTTGATCTCCTCAGTTGACCCAATTGACATAAGAGGAGGAGTTGCTAAAGAATGTGAACTCCTTGCGAAGGCTAATATGATGTTATAATGCATTTCAAGGTCACTTCCCATCTTGTTCATTATGACGTCCTATTACTCAAGATGATGCTCTAACTACTCTTATATTGTTGTTTATATTTCCACATGTAGGCTAATGTATTCTTTTGCCTAGCACATCCTTTAAATCCACCCTGAGGGTTCCTTAAAACTCATTTAATGTCATTCAAATTATCCCTTGGGATTCCAATGAAACTAGATTCATTGGTCATTTCTACATAGTTGATGAAAATTATTGTAGGGACAACTACATGTCGAATAAAAAATTCAAACATAAGTATTGAATCTACTAAGAAAAACATGAGGGCAAACATGTGAGGCTTCTACTTGTAATTAATTTACACGCTAAGACTATTCATACCATAATTATAACAAAGAAAGCCTTTGTCTACCCCCAAGCCATTTCAAACACTACTCACTACTTCGAGAAACACCACTAACTCATTACATCAGAGATTCCACTCTACTAACCCATAGGAAATAAATGTTGCAAATAGGGATCCTCACATTTTATGAGCCAAAATTGATCTGAAATCCCTCCTTCATGTGGGCCTTCCATTACTCATTTCTTATACTTTCAATCATGCCAGGGGGGTGTTAGTGCTCCATCCTCAAACCTCGATTGGGTTGTCCTATAATTTATGGCTTGGACTGCATGCTTGAACTTGTTTACATGGGGCTTATAACATTCCTTCCTTTGTTTCTCATTGATCGACATGGTATGTGTGTGGAGCTTTGTAACCAAGGGCTATATGATCGAATCTTGGCTTGGAGGTCCCTCCCTCATTTTCAATAACAATTCATTTGCTTAAGATTGTGGCTATAGTCACCATCCTATCCGCACTATCGTTGTTTTCTCTTCGAATATGATAAACATAGGCCCTGTGAAGAGACAACATAAGGTCTAGAGTTCTTAATAGTAAGTGAGACAAGATTGAGTCCTTTACTACAACCTTTTTCCTAATTAAGCTAATAATTAAAGATGAATCTCCAACTATATTCAATGTAGTCTTGATTTGTCAAGAAAGGAGGATTTTGATTGCATGGTAGATAACATGTAACTATGTTTGGTTGTTGGACATTGTTTCGTTAATCCCTGAGAAAAGGTTGCTTCTTGATTTCCTTCATGTCCATATATAACCCCCCCCACCCCCACACACACACCCACTCTTGCCGTCCCTGATAATGATCAATTATTATAGTTATTCGTGTAATATGTTTTCTTTCCGCATTGATGTATTTCCTCAAGGGGTTCTGTTGATTGCGAATGTGGACTATTTCCCTGTTTGAGGGTTTTAACCATGTAAACACTAGTACACCAATATTTGACATGGGTGTGAGTGAGTTCCCGAAGGTGTTTGACCTGCGTGTACATACCCTATATTTTAAACATGTCACCAAAGCTCTTATGAAGACCCACTATTGTTGTTAATCGAGATCGTAAACCCGTGTCATTGCTTGCAATAAAGTACATATGGATTCTACTATTTATGAGTATTTATGTGTTGATTGAACTACTCTGATTTGTTTAGAGCTTCATTTTTCAGTTGGAAAGCCTTTTCGTTTTAGTCCAAAAGTTTTCTATTTTCCCAAGATACAATAATTTATCTCAAATATGGAGGTATACAATCCCATTTTTAGTTTTTTTTTCAACCTCTTTTATGTTGTTATAAAGTATCATTTTGGTTTTTCTATTTACAATTTTCTTATTGCTTCCTTTTAGATCTGCACATGTTGTGTCATTCGCCTTGCGCGATATGTGTAAATTAGAAGTAGAAAGGAAAGTTTTTTTTTATACATGAATGTTCTTTGTGCTATGCTTTGAGCAATCTTAACAAATAAAAAATAAAGAGGGAAAGTTGTAAATTTGGGATAGACTAACCAAAACCTAACCTTAAACATATAAGGTTCCACAGTTATTTTTGTAATTTTGGGGAAATGTTTGCTTGTTACTATGTGTTGTGTAGTATGAATTTGTTTGTAGGAAACCACAAAAGTTGCCAAGGTATGCACACACTTAGAGAAGGCCCAGCTTGAAAGAAAAGCCCACCCTTCTTTCTAATCGTTGGAAGTTACCTTATATGAATTTCAAGTTTTTCTTTTATTAAGTGTTTTTGGTAAAAAGTACATGCAACTTAAGTACTTAATATAAAAGTGAATAATTTAAAGTCTTAAAGTTACTTTATTATTCTTTTTTAATGTTACTTTTGCATGAAACTTAAGTTATAAAATAGTTTTATTAGTGCTTTTCAAATATTTAATAAAAATAAATAACTTAAGTTATAAAATAACTTATTTTGTAAAAATAAGTTTATCAACTAAAGTTAGAGAAGGAAAATGATATTTTGAAGTCTTTATAACTCAACAACCTCATTATGCATCCATCGACCATCCTCTACATTTCATGCTATGCCTTACCATTTTAACTTTTTATAGCTTTCTTTAAATGGGCATAGCTTTATCATTCAAAGATAATTATTTTTTCTTTTACTTTTAATTTAATTTAATGTTATTATTATAAAAAACTATAATTCTTTTTAGCTCTTTCCATTTGAATAATCGATTTCTATTTCTGGATCTGGATTGATTTCATATTTTAATATGGTTAATCCAAGTGAAATCATGCTTACTAATTCAAATTACTTTGCATAGAAATTCCATATGGATGATTTATTACAAAGCAAACGAATTTACCTAGTTATATTAGGAATATAAATTTTCCACTCTTCAACCATTTTTTTATAACTAGAATCGAGAAAATATTTTTATTAAAATATGGGCTACATACTAAATGTCCAGCGATTAGAGCATTTTTTTTACAAAACAAAGGCCATTATGGCAACCAAAGCTAGAGTTCTTGACCTCTCTATCTGTTTCACTAACTATATTGTTCATACTATTTTTTTTTGCTAAACAAGTATAGATTCCGATAAAAGAGTTTCCTAGAAACTTGATTTTGCAATACATGAATTACAAAAAACATGGTAGTTTTTGGAACCTGGATTTTCACACATTTTTGCAGGAGTTGTTGACTGATGCATACTTTCATCCCTTTGTTGCGTATGAGTGCATCAATTATCCACTATATCCTCCTCTTTATCTTCATGTTGGTCCTCCTTCCTTGAGCCCACATAAACTTCGACTGTCGAGTCCACCCTATAGATTTGGGGAGCCAACTCTTTCCTCACGAGTTTAATTTCACATTGCATCTTGAGAGAGCGTTCCTCCTACTCCCTAATTTCCCCAATTTCCCCTTTTAGGATTTTGATCCTAGAATCAATTAACATGATTTTGGTGACTTTCCTCTCTGGCTGACTAGTAAGATGATTTCGTTGCCAACGTAATGATTGGATATCCCCTTCGGTCTTTGTTTCCAAATCCTTCTTCCAATTATCCAATTCACTGGATAAATACCCTACAAAATTTTGAACTTCATCGATTGTTTGCTCACACCTGATCCAAACTATGCTATGAGGGTTTCAAGGACCATCCTTGTCTTTCACGAACTCCATGTCAAATAGCAGAGTTTCCCACTTGTCCTTGACTACCAGTCTCAATTTTTTTCCCACCTTCTTGAATTAACCACACCTCCATTAAACACCTTCTTGTATCCTTGCTTATGTTCGCTCCCATGCATAAGATTTCAACTATCTTCCATCTTCTCAGTTCGCATGTTGCGAATTTCAAATTTGTTAAAAATCCAATCTTCATTTTGTGCTCGCGATGGAGTCGTACATTGGGGAGTGATGGAAACCATGTGTAAAAAACGAGAGATGCACTAAACTTGAAATAACGTCGTCAAATCACCACCTCAAACTTGCATGATGACTTAATACATTCCTGATAGAACATTAGGGAATGGGGGCAAGATACAAGTCCACCTTCACATGAAGTGAAGTCAGCATGCCAAGTTTGCATGATGATCTGCCTTTTGATTAGATTTCTCTTAACGTGGAAGATGACAATTTCTTCAAAATGATTTAAATTTTGGTTTATTCTCTCTACAAGATTGTCTATGGTTGCATTTTTTAGGATGGAATTCCCAACGAGGCCTTGGATGAGGAGATTTGAGTATCCAATTGTCGTTAGTTTAGTAATCCCTTTTGTCTTAGCTAGATCTAGACCTTTCCAAAAATATAGGGCCTCTGCTTGATTGTTTGTGGAAACTCCCTAGCCCTAAGAATAGGCAATTTCCTAATGTCCTTCGGGGCTAAGAAGTAACCCCCCGACACCTGTTATCCTTTCTTCAACCATTAAAGAGAGCCAAATGGGAGAATACAAATGATGAAGCATGAAGAATGTGGATATCATTCTATATTGATTTACAATTTCACCTTCAAGGGAATAGAACCCCATATGTAGCTTGGTTAAAGTTAGAATTTGTGTTTGGTAAACACAATGAGATTAATCCCACCAACTTGAAAACCAATTAATTGGTTTGAACCCCCGATGATTTCTCTTGCATTGATGATTTTCTATATAAGTTTAAGACACTTACACTTTTACTTAGAGAATGTAAAATAAAAAATGAAGATGATCAACTCATATATGTCATTATTTATAATCTTGGAAATTTATATTCTATTTTTATATCTACTTTTCACTCAACCAAATAAGCACTTATTAATTAAGGGGCTACTTACAAAATGCCTACTTTTGAAGCCTTTTGTGATTCTCTCATTAAATAGTAAAATAAGTTGTTGCATATTGGATTGATTATCAATGAAAGGACATTTAACGAAGCCTTAGAAGTGGCACAAACAAGTAAGATCCCAAGCATTCGAGGAAGCAACATCATTGCAAAAACAAACAAAACAAAGTCTCAAACCCTTTCAACCAACTCCTGCTCCTAATGGTGATAAATGAACTATATCAAATGGTAAGAAGATTGAGAGGTGATAAAATTTGTGTGGGTGAGATGGTCATATGGAGCCTAAATGTTTCAAGAACATGGAAGAATTAGAAGCAACAATGAGAAAGAAAAACATCAATCTTGATCCTCATTCTTTTGACTCATGTTCTCATGGGAGTGCTCTTTTTTATTATGTTTTTTTTCTTTCTTTTAATGCAACATCTACTTCTTCTAATACGTAGCTTATTGATTTTGGAGAATCTTATCACATGGTTAAGGATAAATCCATATTTTCTTCTCTTAATAAATGCAAGCCCAAATAAATATTTGTTGGAGATGATAATTCTGTAAGTATTATAAGGTTTGGAAATAATTCAGCTAGATAATGGCCACTTTAATGATGTATTATGTGTTCCGGGTCTTTCATACAACATTCTATCAAATCACATCTAGACGAAGGAAAAACAACATAATTTTCACCTCAACAAGCTGTAATCAAATACTTAAATGATCCCAAGCATATATCATCAATTAGAATTGTAGATGATATTACCAGGTTGTACATATTTGACAATTTTACGTCATCATCTCCTCCCTTCGACGTTTTTATTGCTCATAGAGATGTCGTGGGAAAAACTTGGCATGAGTAGTTTGGTAAGCTAAACTATCATTCATAATAACAACTATACAATAATAATATGATGATTATTTTTCCTCTTGTGTCTTGCAAAGATGGTGTTTGTTCCAGGTATGTACTTGGCAAACATTATTAGGGAAATTTTGACAAAAGTGCCCTTTGGCACACATTAACCCCCTTGTAGAATGTTCAAAGTGATTTTGTGTGGTTTGCTTCATTCTACTTCTTTTTGTGGGTTCAAGTACTTCTTAACCTTCATCGATAACTTCTCCAAATGCACTTGGGTTTATTTCTTAAAATTTAAGAGTGAAGTTTGTAACATGTTTTTGGCCTGCCAAGGTCTTGTAAGGTAACAATTTGGACATCAACCTTTGAAATTAAGAATTGTCAAAACCAAATTTACAACTAAAAAAAAATAAATTATTTGATATTTTAGAATTTGAAATCAAAATATACATTCAGACAGTCCTAGGTGGACTCATAAGCAAGGAGTCTATGTCCAACCCTTAGCGGTCTATAATATTAAAACAATCCTATGACAACTTAGATATAAACTTCCTTTAGTATCCTCAAACTACCTTAGGATTCAATACATTAAACATGCCTTCATGGTCTTAACAATTTAACTAAAATTACAAAACAACATAATGTCTTAAAAGACCCATTTAACCTTTTTTTACATTGGTTGTGACTTAACATAACGATATTTATGAGGCTGAAAGGATAGTATAGTTCCCCCTCTAAATTATTGTTTAGATAAGGTGCCCTCTTACAAAAGAGAAGCTTCTTTAGGCATGCTTTGGAATTAAATTCTCTATAAATATGTGCAAAAGAAATGAACTCAAAAGTACATTTTACCTCCTATACTATCACTACTAGAAAAAATGAGATATATGACTATAAAAATGAATAAAAATTATATATAAATGACTAAGTTTAGTCACGTGACTATTATTCATTTATTGTCAATCACTTATAACACGATTAAATACGTGACCAAAATTTTTTAGTCATTTAATGGTTGTTTTGATTGGTAAGTTTGGTAGTATATTTAGTTGTTGTTTTAGTCATTGATTGTTGTTACCTGGTCATTTATTTAATCATTTATTGCTAGTAATTGGTCATTGTTTGATGTTAATTGGTCATTTATTTAGTTATTGATTGCGGGTAATTGGTCATGTATATGGTCATTGAGTGCGGTTAACTAGTCATTTATTTAGTCATTGACAGCCTTTAAGTGGTCATTTACTTTGTCATAATAGTCATTTATTATTGTTAACAAGTAATATATTTAGTCATTTGAATCTTTAATTGTTGTAAATAGGTAGTATATTTAGTCATTTTTATTCACTGGTGTTTTTAGATAGGGCACAAGGAATCGAGCCACCAACCTCATGTCTGTAAGGCAAGTGCTCTTACATTGAGCTAGGACCTTTAATTAGAATAAAAGTTCACATTGCTAGACCTAAAAAAATTGTTGCTTACTAATGCTAAGAATATTTCTCCTAGGGAATGCTCTGACTCATTGCAGCGTTGATGGTAATAAGATAGAGATGCCCCTTGATTTTCACCTATTTGATTTCTATATAATACAATAAGCATTATTAAAAAAAAAAAGTGCGAAAGGAGTAGAACTAGTAAGGTAGGAAATTTACTGAAACGAGAGGCGCTCCAAGAAGAGAAAGCTTGAAGCTCTCGGCCTTCTTGGATATTGCAGGTTTTTTGCTTTGGTTTTGCAGGTCTGATTCAGATTGTTGGTGAAAGAGCCCTTCTGGATCGTGGATCGCGTGCTGGTGGTCTTCCTTTTTGTAGAGTCTGCTGGTAGCTAAATTGCCTCTGGCTCGGTTTGTTGGCGGAGTGCCTGGGGTTTGTATCTCTTTGCTTTTTTGTTCTTCCCAGGATTTGTTGCCTCTTTGTGAGAGTTTCTCTCTGAGCCCATGGCCTCTAGAGGGGGTCCGCCCCCTCCTTGTCCTCCAGAGTTTGAAGCTTTTAAATGACTCATTGCTTCTTCTGGGAAGAGAAAGGGAAGTCCATTAGTTCAGACTTTTGTGAAGAAAATAGAAATCCCCTCTGTTGATCTTTCGACAGAGCGCCCTTGTCAGACATCCTTGAATCTAGATAAGAGGGGGCTCATTGGTCAATTTACTGGTTTATGGCCATCCCCAAAGGCAATTGATAGCTGGGTTTTGCGAAACTAGAGGCCCCTGATTTCTGAATGTATTCGTAGCCATCTCGTTGGCAGAGGCTATTACATTTTTGTTTTTAATTCTGCAGCAGATAGAGACCTTATTTTTAGGAATGGTCCATATTTTATGGGTCCGTAGGGGCTTTATATGAATAAATGGACCCCTGACTTTGACCCTACCCTAGATGTTCATTCAGCTGTTCCTGTGTGGGTTAGGATCCCTCATCTTCCCCTCCACTGTTGGAACTTAGAATCATTGGAAACCATTGGGAATAAGCTCGACAAATACATTGATAGGGCAGAAAGGAAAGACCAATACTCTTGTGCCTAAATTTGTGTTGAAGTGGATTTAGAGATTGGGCTACTAGAGGTAATCAAGTTAAATGTTGCGGATTGCTCTTACATTCAGGAACTTGATTATGAACAGCTTCTGTTTAAGTGCCTTCACTACCATCGTTATGGTCACTTCGCCTGTAATTGGAAGAAGAAATTAGAAGTAGAGTTGGGTAAAGAGGCCACAAACCAATGGACCCAAGTTCGGAAAGTAGGTTCAGCTAAACAAAGGAAAAGTAAAGGAGGCAACACTAGGAATGGTTCTCTACCTATTGAGAAAAAATCTTTAAATCCTCAGCCTGAAGGAATTGTTACTTCTTCTTCTAATCCCTTTTTGGTATTAAGTCCCTCTGTGGATCAAATCTCTCCTATACCTGAAGAAGACGAGTTGCAACAATCTGAAGTTCACAAAGAGAATGGGGAAGTCAATAGAGGGTCTTAGGAAATTGTTCCAGTTCTCTTGGAATCTCCATGAGTTGATGTTAACTTGTAGGATTTCCATAAACATCCTGTAGAATCTACCTCCTCTCCCTCCTATGCAGATGCTCTAAAGAAAAAAGTTGTTGAATCATCTAGTTCCTCAGATGATGATGAACAATTCATTAAAAAGGAAGGTGGGAAATCTAAAAGGAAATCAAAGAGGAAGAAGCTAAAAGGCTTAAGACGTAAGGAAGCCATGCGACAATTAAAATGTCATATGGAAGAAGCAAGCAGAATAGGCCCCAAAAGGGCGGGTCTACTCCCTTCTCCTCGAGTAAATAATGTTGATTATTTCTTGGAATTGCAAGGGGCTGGGGAATCCAGTGAAGGCTGAGGCAGTTAAATTTTTTTTAAAAATGGAACCGACTAATATCCTCTTGATCCAAGAAACTAAGATATAAGATAATTCTCTTTTATCGATCAGTAGATCAAAATGGAATAAGAACGCAGGTGTGGATGTTAGTGCTAGAGGAACATCAAGAGGTCTTGCAACTTTATGGTATGATGATAAATTCTCTCTTAAATCATCATATGCTACTCAGAATTGGATCTATACTAAATTACAAGATTTGTCTAGCAAGACTGTGATTTCTCTCTTCCATTTATATGTATGTGTATATTTTCTTGAGAAAAAAGCTTGCTGGAAATATCTGACATAATTCATAGATCTCCATTCTCCCTTAAATACAACTGTGGCAAGAGATCTTATCTCATTTTAGATCCTAAGGAGAAATGTGGTGGAACAAGGGGCAAGGATCCATTCCAAGAAGTCGTGGAATCATTGATTCATGACAGAGATCTTCTCGATTTTTTACCCAAGAAAGGTCATTTTACCTTGATTAATAACAGAGTGGGAGAAGCTCGAATATTTGCGCGTTTGGACAGATTTCTAGTTCAAAGCACGTTGATGGATGGAAATGTTCAAATTTCTTCCAAAATTTTGCCAAAGCTTTCGTTTGACCATCATCCTAATTCTCTTTCATTGGAAGAAGAAGAGAACCTTGGGCCTATCCCGTTTCGGTTTAATCCTATTTGGATTAAGCGAGAGGGTTTTTGGGATATAATTACCCAAGTCTGGTCGCAGTTCATTGTGGGATCTCCCAACTTTGTTTGGGAAAAAAATATCAAGCTCACTAAAATTTCCTTAGAAAATTGGATAAAAACTCCTCTCTCAAATCCATCAAGTAGAAGGGCTGAGACTGTGCAAGCTTTAGGCAAGATACAATTGCGTATTGAGAATGTATAAGTTTCTATTCCGCAATTGGTGATTGAGAAGGCAGCCCAAGATAAGTCATCTCTTTCATTTCGCCAGGAGGAAGAACAATTGTGTCTCAAGTCCTGTAGCCTATGGCTGCTAGCTGGGGATAAAAACTCTTCATTTTTTCATCGACAGTGCCGAGCCAGATTGTCTCATAATTTTATCTCAGAAATTCGTAATAGTGAAGGTGAAACTATTAAAGGACAAAAGCATATAAAATAGGCTGCTTATTTTCATTTCCAACGTTTATTCCATGAGGATGGAATTTCTGACGAAACTATGTCTGCTGATTTTTTTATCTAACATACCTTCCTTGGTCATTCACGAGGACATTATGGGTCTCTTGAAACCATTTTATGAAAAAGAAGTGGTTTATGTCATTTGGGCTATGGAACCGGACAAAGCTCCAGGTTCGGCTGGATTCTCCATCCATTTCTTTAGAGTGTGCTAGAATTTCCTAAATTTTGAACTTCTCCGTATGATCTCAGCCTTCCATGAAAAAGCCAAAGTGGGAGGAAGCACAAATTATACCTTTCTAGCATTAATTCTGAAGGATGCTAACCCAACCTCTTTTGAGAGATTTCATCCCATCTCGCTATGTAATGCCTCCTACAAAATTCTATCCAAGCTCTTAGTTAATAGATTGAAACCTCTGTTAGGAACTTTAATTTTCCCTCTCCAGGGGGGGTTTGTCAAAGGAAGACATTTAATAGATAACATGATCCAAGTCCAGGAAGCTCTTCATTCCAGCTCACAATGGAAGGAGAAAGGCAAGCTCATCAAACTAGACATGAAAAATGCCTTTGAACGGGTCAAGATTCCCTTTCTTTATCGGGTTCTCAGCTCTTTTGGTTTTAGTGTAGACTTTGTTTCCTTGATTAAAGCTTGCACATAAAGGCCTTGGATAACGCCTCTTGTTAATGGAAGACCAACTGAATTCTTTCAAGCTACAAGAGGTCTCTGTCAAGGATGCCCATTGTCTCCTTTTCTTTATATATTGATGACATAATCTTTAAGTAGGAATCTTTCAGATGAACTGGCTATAGGTTCTCTTCCAGACATCAAGATTGCCAGTGGAGTGAATCCTATTAATCACGCCCTTTTTTATGATGATTCTTAATTATTGGGAGGATCGTCCTTATCCATTGCTCAGACATTCAAGGAAATTTTACTAATTTTTTCTCTAATTTCAGGAGCTTTAATTAACAAAAATAAGAGTGCAGTCTATGGCTGGAATGTGGATCAACGGTTTTTTCTTAGAATTCCTCACTCCCTGGGATTTCCTCGTTTTGCTAAGTGGGAAAAGATCACTTATTTTTGTCTTCCTTTAACCTTGGGACCCAATCCTTCTTTGCTATGGTTGGAAGTGATTTGTAAATTGAAAGCAAAAATTGTATCTTGGGGCGGTCAATGGTTGGCAAGGGCTGGTAAATTGATTTTTATCAAGGTTGTCTTATCAGGACTTCCTATATTTCAGTTCTCCCTGCTTCTTGTCCCCAAGTACATCTCGGCTCATATCTCCAAACTTCTTCGAGATTTTCTTTGGGAGGGTGGCAAAGGAAACCAGAAAAAGTTGCATTTGGTAAATTGGGATATTCTCAAAAGGCCCATTGTGAAGGGTGGTTTGCAAATCAGAGATCCCGAATTGGCAAATTTAGCATTGGGAGGAAAGCTCATCTAGTAGTTGTACTAAAAAAAGAACCATCTGGTAAGTAAGATATTTCGACAAAAATATCTAAAGGGCGGTTCTTTGAGAAACTTAAATTCTTCTAATATCCCTATAGGCACTTCCATTTGGAATTCATGCATAAGAGGAATAGTCAAATATCAAAATCAACTTTATAGAGTCCTTGGTAATGGGAAAAGGATTTTACTGTGGGATGATAAAATATTAGGAAACTCGCCTCTATCCTCTATTATTTCGCTGAATGAGATCAAGTCTTGGTTAATTAACAAAGGTCTTCTAAGGCTGGAAGATATTTGTTCTTTGGACAGAGCTGGGAATTGGGTGGGCTGGCCTTTTCCCGAGATTCTGGAGTATCTTCTTCACCAACAAGAATTGCTGATTTTTTCCTTATCAAGATTAGCACCAGTTTGCTGCTCCTCTAAAGATGAATGGGGTTGGGGTCCCTTTGGAAATTATTCAACAGCACAAGGCTTCTCGAAATTGCAATCTTCCCATGTCTCTAGTTTATCTCCAGCGATGTGGAAATTCGTCTGGGCCTCCTCCTGTCTTCCCAAGGTGAATTTCTTCACCTAGTTGCTTGTCCATAAAAGGGTGTTGACATGTGAGAATTTGAGCAAACATGGTTTCCATGGACCATTTCGGTGTTGCCTCTGCAATGATGATGTTGAAACATCTGACCATCTTTTTATAGAGTGTGATTTTTTTCATTTAGTTTGGGAATTGGTTCTCCATGGATTGGCAGTCTCTGCTCCCTCTCAAATCTCTATAGTACCTCTATTTGTTTCCCGGCTGGATCGAATCCCATTTCCTGTTCAAACTTCAAAAAATTAAGTGTGGAAAAACGTGTGGCATACTGTTCTAAAATGCATTTTCTGGAAGCTTTGGACAACTCATAACGATTTAATTTTCAATTGTGTTCCTACGTCACCCCAGATCGTGGCATTAAAAATCAAATCCTTCGTGGGTGAAATCGTTGGTTCAAAAGTTCTTCTTCATTGCCGACTGAATTCAATTCATGGCTGGGTAAGAGTTCTTTTGGAAACATCATTCAAAATTTGACTTCCTTGAAACTGGTAAGTCTTCCTATTTAGAGAATTCGTTGCAGCGAGTTGGAATTTTCAAACTGGTGGGTGAAGTCCTCTTCAGCTTCAATTTTTTTTATGGATCGTCCAAGGGAATTCCTGGGATTGCTGGAGCAGGGGGTCTGATTCTCTCTTCTGATAGATAGTCTGGAATTTGCTTCAGTTGGGGGCTAGGAATTATGTTGAAAAATCAGGTGGAAAGTTATAGCCTCCTCAAGGCATGTCAAATAGCAAGCCAGAGCGGGTTCAAGTCAATTCAAATTTTTGGAGATTCAGAATTGGTGATCAAATTGCTAAACTCAGAATGTCTCTTCAACAACTCAGCCTTGAATAAAATCCTTCACAGAATTCGAAATTTACTAAGTAAGTTTGAATATGTCGCCTCTTTTCATATTTTGCGGGACTTCAACAAGCGTGCAGATTTCTTGGCAAATAAAGCTTACAATCTGGTTCATGGTATGATCAGCCTCAACAGAGAATCTAGTTCATTCCACCCTATTCCTTAGATTTCTTTGGGAGTAGTCAATAAGTTATGTTTTGAATTTTCTTCATTCTTTGAAGGATTCATTGTATAAATTCTGCCTTGTTTGTAAATGAATGAGTTAGCAAATGCTATTTCAGACCTAAATTTTTTTCATAAAAAATTAATAATAATAAAAAAATTATCCGTTCTTGTTAAAAAAAAAAAACAAGTGCTTTGAACAACAAAGAAGAAAATGGGACTGAAGAACAAAAGATTTTTTTAGGCAAACAAAAATGCTTTGCAAAACAACCCAAAATTCAACAATAACGTATGGTTACTAATAAAGTAGACAAGTTTCAAAGAGAAGAGCTTTGATGCTTCCAAGTCCCATCTATTAGAATAGGAAACAAATAAAGAGTGCCTTTATGCGGAATATGACCATATCTTTCTTAATATCTAAATAGAGGCCACCTAAGAAATCCAGGTATACATATAAACCCTAAAATGGTTGGAACATGCAAGAAATCTTAGATATCCTACATTTCCATTTTCAAATTTTTAAGCAATAATAAATTTGAACCTCTCATTAATCGTCATGGTATGAAATTACCACCTACTAAAAGGACAAGTTAATTTTTGCAATAAGCCAGGAGCAGATAAAATGCAATCCAGAAATGAAACACCAAATGTTTTAGAAAAAATCTAATAACACACAAATAGTTATCATCTCACTCACTTTGCTTGTTTATAGTTTTGTCTCCTCATCCTCCATCGTAGTCTATAAGTTTTCACTAGTTTTGCCTTTTCTCTAGTTTCACAAGGGTTGTGTGAAAAGACATAGAAACACCAAACTCAATATGTAAATGTTAAATGCTTACATCTGAGCAAAGTGGAAAAACATAAACCCATTGAGAAGAGGAAAAAGGTAGTATTTTTCCTTCCATTAGGTTGTTTAAGGTTTTTCACTGTTCTTTATATTCTTTTGCAATTGATTCGGGTGAAATAATCACCCATTGTCCTTAATAATGATAGAGCGAAGTAAGCGTTGGCTAGGAGACCAATAAAACCATTGTTAAAGTTAACTTGTAGAAACTAATAGATAATAAGTACACCAAACAAAATTTATCTTATTGATTAAATAGGTCTTCTTTTTAAAGTAAATATTACTCTCATTGCAAAGCTATTGTTATGGTGCAATCAATTTAATTCCTCATTCAACTCCTTTGGAAAGTGACAGTTTAAATTGCAAGAGCATTTTCAAATCCATGATTCGTACTCTAGCATGTTCTCACGAGTGGACTGAATGTGATCCTTGGAAGCCATAAAAGAGTCCCACAATAGACTACTATAAAAGTCAAACCAATTTGTTTACCCATTGTGGAAGAAAAAACTCCAAACCAAAAAATATAACACCTGATTTTGTTCTACAATTTTGACTTGAAATACTCTGTTTATATTCATCCTCATATGATGGAAGGATTTGTAGGTGATAGACCCAATTCATAATATTATTTGCATCAACCTACACTACACATAAAAGAAACAGTTAAGAAAACAAACATGTAACTAAAAGTAAAAGGATACACCTAAAAGGTGAATACCGATCTTTAATAAATGCCAACCAAGGTAAGTATCCATTAATGTAGAAGTTCACAATGTACAACACAAGGTTTAACCAACTGTCACCAATGTTGTTGGACATTTGGTTAGTTATGTGCTATCATGTGCACAAGTTCAAATCCCCCTAGGTTAGATGCAAGGTCTAGACTCTAGATTGACAAGTTTGCAAGAGTTCACGGTATCCAAAATACGTATTACAAAATTTGGTTAGCTAACAGGTCTTCTGGTTGTATGCTGTGTGATTGTATCAGACTATCAAGGCAAGGGGATGCAGTTCTGTTTACTGGAAGATAATAACTTGCAAGTCAGACTCATTGAGACAATTTGACTTATGTATGTGACTCATTGAGACAATTTGATTTGTGTCTATGACTTCTAGTTGTCTGTTGTGGGATGTGTTTCTGCAGATGGATTTAGAGAACCCTTATATTTTAACAATGCAGATGGATTCAGAGATTCCCTCAAAAGGGTCACTGAATTCATTTGCAGTGTTAAAATGTACAAAATTGCAAAATTTCGACATTTTGGACCAGTTTTACAGAATATGATTGAACTTATACCTCTACTTATTATTATTGAATATGAGAGTGTTATAAATAAATATTTTTTTTAACAAAAACTTAAGAAAAGGTTAATTAAATGGGTTGTGCACAGCCATACAGAACAAAGGTTGCTTCAAGAGAGCTTTCAGAAAGAAGAACTGAAACAAAACAGAGCCAAAAGTAAGGCCATCTAGAGCAGCTAGAGTTGTTACTGTTTTTTAAATTGACAGTAGTGGAGTATACTTTGATAAACTATTTATTTAGGATTTTGCAGAAAAACATGATCAAACCAATTTAATTTAGTCTCCGAACTGATACACTGGGTGGAAGTGTATTTCTTGATTCTCCAAACTGCTTACACTGGTTTATCCTGAGCATGACTTCCTTGGTCCAAAATCAATGAATTTTTATCCTATGGCTATCTACGGTCACGTGCTCCTCTGCTAGTCCTCCATTTCGATATCATGTTGCCTTGCTCATTGCCAGTCCCCATTGAGTAAATATAGCTGCTTGCCTTCTGTCTTTCACACTGCTTATTGAAGTTCCTTACATTTCCAAGATAGTCCCTTTCCCACTCTGACCAATCGTTCTCTCCTCTCATGCTTAATTTATGCTCATTCGTATCCTCTCCGGCTTGATTATCCCTATTTTTTAGACAAAGATACGATACACCAGAGAAATTTCCCCATTTCAGAGTTATCGCATAGGCATTTGGATAAACTGATGCGTGACTCCTGAATTCGTTCTGATTGCTTGTAGCAGGTGTTGAGAGCGTTGAATTGAGGCATAGAGCCCACGCATTCATCTGAAGACTATCGTGACTGCTGATAAATGGCAGAGAAGAATACAAGCTGTTGCATCCAATTGGTGTTGGGAAGAAGCAACAAGGCCTACCAGGGAGTCGCTGAGAGTGTAAGGCATTCTGATTATACTTTGAAGAGAAACCCATGCCCTGACCTGTCTTAATGCAAGAAAACCAGTTTTGATTCTTAAGGGATGTGTTTGTTGCTTATCTCTCCTCCATTTAAAATTATTGAACCTTATGTGAGAGAGGCCCCCTTATTTTCCATTGTGTCTGCTTTGGCGTTATTTTCTCTTAAAATATGGCAGTAATCTATACTCTCAGGGAGTTGAAGCTTTTGGATCCCATTGTGCATCCTTATGCATTTAATGGATCCCGTAGGATAGCCTGTTCTCATTTTGAGGATCACTTACTGATAATCCCTTATGATTATCAGCCTAGTGATGGATTTTGCATTAATCATCTCCAGCCCTTGTAGCAGAGCTAGCCACTCAAACTCATTATTAGTCTTACTCCCCAGTCCCCATGCAAAGGAATTGATTATTTGTCCTCTTGGATTTAGAATAAGGTCCCCTGCACCTACCTTCCCTGGGTTTCCTTTTGAGACACCATCAAAGAATAAAGAGTAGGAGTTCTGATCTTTAATCCATTGAAGGATATCATCATAGTTTTTTCTTATTTCCCATGGCTGCCTGCTATGGTAGTTTTTGGCCTGAGGGAAACTCCTCTGGAAGAAAATGCTACACCACTTGGATATTTGAACTGGGATATCTTCTGCATCTGTAAATCCCATTCCTCTAGTTGCTAATTTTTCAGTAGTCATCCCAATAATCTTTACTACTATCCGATTGATATTAACCTTCTCTCCCTTGAAGATTGATATATTCCTTGCCAACCAAATCTGTCAACATATGTTCCTAGAAATGACATTCCACAACCGCCTTAGAGTGGGTTTGTTTTTTGAGATTCCCTGGAAAAAGACTGTTCCAGACTATTAAAAGTTGCTCAAGGGAGTCTGGAGGTTTAAAAAAGGCACAAACGTTATGCAAGATGGCCCTCCAAATTTGTATAGCGACTTTGCAATGGAGAAAGAGGTGCATGGCAGATTCCAAGTCTTCTTTACACAGGGAACATCTGGAGGGGCCTTCTATACCTCTTTTAGTAAGATTTTCTGCCATTAGAAGTTTGTTGTGCATTAACAACCAAATAAAATAGTTGAATTTTGGAATACAATCTAAATTCCAAACCTTCTTCCAGAGATTTGCTGAAGAAGAAGCCAAATTTGTTTGGAGCAGTTTGTATCCCTCCTTCACTGAATAAATACCATTATTGCCCCACCCAATGGAGTCTTTAGAGATTTTATTGATGGGGGCAATACCATGAAGGAGGGGGAGCAAGAGATTAGCTGCTTATTTCAGATGATCTATAGGTTGCAACAGCTTCTAGCCAATCCATTTTCCTTTCCTATCCCAGCTTAATAGGTCGTAAAGTGTAACGAAACCATTACCCATTGCTCAATTGGATAGATCCTCCATGTGAGGGAGAGTAGAGATGGGGGGGTTACCAAGAATTCTATCACCCCAAACCTTGATCTTCTTGCCATTACCTCGAACCCAGTAGAATTCATATTGAATTAATTTCATTCAAGATTTGCATAGCTGCCAGATTGATGTACCTTTCCCATCCCAAGGATGACAAAGAGCTGTGGAATGTGGCTTCCGTATATATTTTTTCCTGATGACTTCTTTCCACCAATCCCTACTTTCGGAAACCAATCTCCAAACCAGCTTAGCTCCTAACGCTTTATTCATCTGCTCCGGATCTCTAATGCCCAATCCCCTCTTTAATTTTGGAGTCTTAACCACTTCCCATTTAATAAGGTGGAATTTTTTAGATTTAACTTTGCCTCCCTGCCAAAGGAACTTTCTTATTTCCAAACTTATGCTGTTTGTGATCATATTTGGGGCTAGAACTGTCAAAACCCCAAATTTTCACAAAAAAATAAAATTTTGATATAACAATAAATGCTAAAATCTGCGGTCTACTGACAGCTAACGGTTTGCAATAAAAGAAACGGTCAAGTAATTAGTTTCACTAAATCTTAATTATATTAACTCAACAGTTCATTTTTGTAACAAGAATAAAGTCTTCTTGTGTATTGTTTTACTTCAGTTTACTGATGAGTCTTTTCATGTCAAGTAGGTGGAATCTACTTTTGAATTCGGGGATTACTTAGAAATCGTGCTAACGCAGATGATTACTAGTTCTTACAGGTTTACAGGTATGATCGAACGAGTACGTATTAAAAATTCTTTAAAGTATCAAGCAGTATTTTATTTGCAATTAAAAAGCTTAGTAATTAAATTGCTAAAGTCTACACAGCTTCTGTGAGGTAAAACCATTTGGATTCCTTCAGTTTTTCTTGTAATAGAGTTCAGAAGTAAATAACAATAGTAAGATATGTTTGCGACTCTAAGAATTAGAATCTTAGTTACAAGTATTTCTACTTTAGTCTATGTAAAATGCAATGCTATAATGATTGTTTTGTCAGTATTTATACAATAATACATTATCTTATTTGTGTAACAACTGTTCCACAATTCACTTCTGCGAGATAACTTACAGCCTGTTTTGATAGTATCAGTTCGATTGTGCAGACTAACATCATAATGCCTTCTCACATGAGATCAATGTTTGCCTATACATTAACTTTATGTTTAAGCATGTGGTTCTAATAATTTCTGGACTCATTAGGAACATTCCTATTCAATTTCTTAATTTATCTATGATACTTCTCTTGAATTAAGCTACTGTCTACAAACAATTTATCTGAGATTTAAGCCATCGAAACAAGTTGACTTTCTAGCTATTTAGTATTATTCTATACCCATTTTACTAACCAAATAGACATGGTGAATCTTTAGTAAATACCAAGTTGAGGCATAACCAAAATTCATCAAAGTATTGTTACTTTGAACTAAGTAACTGAATTTTCATAAAAGTGTTCTTTCCACTTCATAGTTCCGCTATCATTTGAGTTATTAGTTCTTATGTGACTTATAAACATGCACACTCTATTTTGTTAATAGACTTTCAATCTACAATTAGTTCATGATCATAAACATATTTAAATTAGAGTTTATGATTCTCTAAACTATTACATTAAGCCATTTATAAAAGTTATATCGTGTAAGGTTGCTATTACAAGAGATTTACCATGTATAATCTATAGTCTTTTTACAAAGGGAAACTATAGTTGTTCGGTGATTAGCATGAGCTCTCCCATAAAACATTTGATCTCTATCTATAATAAAGACAACGTTTAGAGATAAGAAATGCAACCATCCAAATCATCTTTGTAATATTATAAGATATAAGTTGTATGGTTAATGAATAAAGTGGGTATTATGCATGAACTATATCGGCATTAACCAAGGTTTTTAAAAGTGAAACTTCCTTGCTAGGTCAACGTAAACACAATGTTGATGTTCTAATGATGACCTAGTGTCTCATATGATGAACGTCGTGTTGAATGATAAGCAATAATTTGGTTATATTATAGTTTTTGCCCCTCGTTCCTAATGATTAAATAATTGGATTTCGATTTATGAAGGCACTATAGGGAACGATCCCTTACATGGTTTTGATTTACTGACCACGTGGTCGTCTCCTGACCAAGCGTGGAAGATATAAAACACTACCATAACCCTAACCCTTATCATTTCTTTCCCGCAATTTGCATTGGCCCTTGAGGCTACTCTGCTTGGATTTCATGGCGGCCGTCGGTCCTCCTCTGCTCCGGTTGTCTTGAGTCTTGGTTCAGTATTGCATTGTCTCTGGTGTGTGGTTCAAAAGCCATTCTCCATGGCTGTGGGTTCACACTCTGCAAGCTTTGTAGAGATTATCGTTTCCCTTGAATTGCTGTTTGTGTAATCTTCCCTTCGTCGTCCTCGTGGCTCGCTGTCTGCTCCAGTTTCTCTTGCTGTTACGTGAGGTTATTATCTTGTAGGCTGTTGAATATTCATTTTGCAAAGCCTGTAGGTGACAGTGCTTCGACGAGACTATTCGTCGTTTCCATTGACAGGTGAATAATAGTTTTTGCGTTCATTTACTTGCTGCAAGTGTAATGCTGTTACAAAAGCACATTGAATCTTAGGTTGTTATTTACTGATAGTAGTCTGTTGAACTCCTTGCAAGTGCTCGCCACTACATGCTTTCACGGGGAAGAAAACAAGCAATCAACCAATGAATGTCGTGGCTCGTGGCTTTGTTCGGGTAAGCCCCGTGGTCCATGTGTTGGGTTTTCACCCTACTTGTATCAGGGTGGTCAAAGGAATCACCCATGGTTTTGGGGAAACCTTCCTCATCTCGCCATGAGTTATGTTGTTTTGTTTTTACAGGTTGTTTGCTGTAATACCTAGTATTAAACCCTTGCTAGTCGATGGGTAGACTCGGTTTAACTGAGCAATGTATTTAGTTTGATGTTTGGATTTACAGCATGTTTAAAATAATAGTTCTTGTAAAGACAGTTCTGTCTTCAAACTTGTTTTGGTTTATCAGATGTTTAATATTATACTCTGTGTAAATTTAGGGTTTTTACCCTTCTTGACTGCAAGTGAAGCTTTTGTACTCTGTTTGAATTACTCTATAAGGGTTTATAATTAAGGTTTTTAAGACTGATACTTACAGTGATAATTTAATTCTTGCTTGTTTTTACTCACAGTTTACGAGTTAGGGTTAATCCTGTGGAAACCCTCGTTTTGCAATAATTTATTCTACTTAATTTTCAACACATTTTAATACTTATTTAGTTATCTGATAATTAGTATTACCATGTGTTGCGTAAATCCTAGTTTATAATAATTACTACTTTCTTTCTGTTTGTCCTCAAAGGACTGTGAGTAATTTATATTAACCTGGTTACTTAATGGTTACATAATTAGATAAATTTGGTTTATTACTTCAATGTTTTGATATTTGTAATTGTAATAATTATAAGGGTTTTAACCCTGTCATTTAATTTTATAGATACATACTGTTAGTAAAATGAAAATGCACAGTTTCTTTTATAAGTACATTTTGTATATGTTGATGAGTAATGTATTTTATTTCTGTGTATAAATTTAGTTGGTTCTTTAATAGTTTAAAAGAACTAACTTATGGTTTAACCTAGGTTACTAATGTATATAAGAATACAGATAGATTATGCTCAGAAATATGAGCTAGGGTTTATCCTATTTAACTTTTATAATGATGATTTCTGTATTGCTCTTTTGTTAATTCGATTGCTGTCACAAGATTTCTTCAATTTGTTTAAAATAATTACTAATTTATAAACAATATTGTTTATTGTTAATAATAATATTATTTGTATTAATAATAATATTATCTGTGAATACTATATTCTCTTAAGTTTATTTTTACATAAATATATTATTAATAAAGACTGAGAACAGTCTAAATTAGTTTAGTTTATTTGATAAGATTATTCCTGTAAGCTTGGTAAAAGAAATAAGAATTTCCATACTTGTCAATACTCCTTTACATATAATTTGCCTGTAAGTGTGTAAGGATAGTTCCTTATTAATAATACTTTATGCATAGGATTACTACTGTCTTTTAATTATTTTTAATTCTAAGAGAAAGAATACTGTAAGAGTTTAGATAGTTGCAGGTAAAATAACTATTATTATTAGGAAAAGAAATAAACTAACAGAATTATATTTACATCTTTACTTAACATAATAGTAAGCATTCAACTGATATTTCTATTTCTTATGTTTCAGTGTAGATGTATAGTTTATAAAAGAAGGTACTGTGTAAAAGAATGAATTACATACTTAAATATACTGCTATTAGTAAAATAATAAGATCCTGTTCTTTTTCTAGTATTCTTAAAACACAGTCTGATCTTAACAATAGCCCTACTAAACAGATTGATATTATTTCTGGAAACAACTATCTACTGAAAGAAAAGATTTCAATACTCTGAAAAACATAAGTACTCTATTCATTTCAGATTCATATCATACTTCATTCATTTTAAACACACTACTTGTGCTAGAGTACGATCTGGTTTACTTCAGATGGGGAAAAACACATGTAGGATTATTTTTCATCAAAGGACAGATTCAGCATTAAAGCAACTAAGAGATTTCAAGCTTAACAGTTCACTACATAACTTATAAATCATTCATTATTTGTTCATACACAGATATAAACATTAACACAGAAATTAAAAGATAATAGAACCTGTTTTTAAAGCTGGATGACGACAGCGTTGGGAGGCCGTTCCTCCCTACCAACTCTTGGAGAGCTCTCAAACAACGACTTCTCAGGACCCCTGAGCCTATTCTTGGTCTCCTTGGCTGGGACTAGGTGGAGCAAACAACAAAGTACTAGTCCAATGACTCAATACCAACTCTGCACACTGCAATAAGATCTTTTAGCTGGAAAGATGTACTAGACCACTTCATGCAGTTTACCCCTCAAACACCTTCCACAAAAATTCCCTTCCCAATGAATTCCTTGAAGTGCATTCACCTGAATGATTCTTCTCCTGGAATGAGCAGCCTTAGCTCTCTTCAATGGGATTTTTTATTAAGATTGCCTAGGTGTTTTTGGGTTAGTTGTCATTAATTGAGCCACCTGCTCTGATCCCACTTTCTTGGGGGATCATGACCCCAAATGTAAGGAGGTTTCCACCTGCAACATTGGAAGTGTTTGAGGATGCTGCCACTTGTCTATTTGCTCTCCACCTAGTCTCCTCCACCAACTTGACCAGTGACACTCTTTTTAACAGCTCTCCCAAGGTGTTGTCTCCACTTTTATTTATTTAAAATTAAAATATTCAGAATTACATTCAATATACTTGACTTTGCTGAGTCATCATTTACAACTTAGCATTAAATTTAACATAATGTCTTGGAATAGGATCAAAATAAGATAATATTATTTTGCAAAATTGGGGTATGTGACATACACACCCCCTTAGAATATAACATCGTCCTCGATGTTATTTATTCTTCATCCTTCAGATTCCCTTGGAACAGAATTGGATATGCATCTCACATTTTACTTTCCAATTCCCAGGTGGCTTCTTCTGGACTAAGGTGCTTCCATTGCACCTTCACCCATCCAATGGTGCGGCACCAAAGTGTAATTTTCCTCCTTCCGAGGATACAGTCCGGTTCCACCAGAAATTCTCCTTCTGGTTCCACCTGTACAACATTCTAGTTAACAACATGAGTAGCATCATGAACATATTTCTTTAAAACGAAAATGTAAAAAACATTATGTACTCTTAAGTTAGGTGGTAATGCTAATTGATAAGCTACTTGTCCAATCCTAGACAAAATTTCAAATTGGCCACAGTAACGAGGTGCCAGTTTTGCACAACTCCCCAATCTTAGAGAGCTCTTTTTGGGCCTTACCTTGATGAACACATGTTCACCTACCTGAAACTCCTTTGGAGTTCTTTTTAAGTATGCTTGACTTTTTTGTCGATCTTGTGCCACTTTCAGATTTCCCTGCACTTGTTTCACAATTTCTTCCATTTCTTTCAACAGTTCTGGACCTAATACCCATCTATCTACTGGATTAGTCCAAGAGATAGGAGTATTACATTTTCGTCCATATAAAATTTCAAGCGGACTAAATCTGGCTGATGTCTGATAATTATTATTATAAGCAAATTCTACCAGATGTAAATAGTCCTCCCATTTACCTGGCTAGTCTTTCACATACATTCTTCATAAATCTTCCAGTACTTGGTTTACTCTTTCAGTTTGTCCATCTGTTTGAGGATGGAAAGAAGTACTGAAATTTAATGTGGTGTTTAACCCTTTAAACAAAGACTTCCAAAAGTTTCTTGTAAACTTAGGATCTCTATCTGAGATTATGAGTTTTGGTACTCCATGTAATCGGAAAATTTGTTTTAGAAAAATATCAGCTATGTTTGCAGCTTTGTAAGTAGTTTTAACAGGTATAAAGTGAGCTGCTTTGCTTAACTTATCAACTACTAGCATGATAGAATCATTCTGATTTTGATTTTTAGGTAATCCAGTAATAAAATCTAGACTAATTATCTCCCATTTCCAGCTAGGAATGGGTAATGGCTGTAGCAAACCAACTGGGTGTTGGTGTTCAGTTTTTGCCTGTTGACATTCTAAACACCTTGCAATATATTCAACTACTTCAGTTTTCATATTTGGCCAAAAATACTCTTTTCTTAACATGGTTATAGTCTTTTGATAACCTGGATGACCTGAATACGGTGTTTTATGAATTTCATCCAGAATTAACAGCTTGACTTTAGGTACGTCAGGTACATATAGTTTATCTTTATACAGTAAAAATTCTTTTTCATTTAAACTGTAACCTTTTATTAAGTTTTCTGTTGGATTTTCTTTAGCTTTAGCTTGCAAATTCTGGTAAATTTCATGTTGTTTTATTCCTTCTTTAAGCTGTTCATCTAAGTCTGAAACATAAGTGCTAATTATTGTTGCAAAATTCAGCCTTGCGTTCCTACTTAATGCATTAGCAACTTTATTTTCTTTACCTTTTATATGCTGGATTTCAAAATCATACTCGCTTAAGAAAGCTAACCACCTAGCTTGTCTGGCATTTAAATTAGGTTGATCCAAAAGATACTTCAATCCTTTATTATCAGTCATTAAAACAAATTTTTCTGCCAATTAGGTGATGTCGCCACATCTTTAAGGCGTGTATTACAACTGCTAATTCCAGATCATATGTTGCATAATTCTTTTCATGAACTTTTAGCTTTCTAGACTCATAGGCAATAACATGCCCTTCTTGAGTCAGAACACCACCTAAGCCATCATTACAGGCATCAGTGCACACTACAAATTCTTTATTAGGATCTGCTATTCTTAAAAAAGGTGCGCTGGTTAATAAAGTTTTTAACTTTTTAAAGCTTTCTTCACATTTCTGATTCCAGTCGAACTTCTTTCCTTTCTTCTGTAAGGACATTATCGGATTTGCTATCCTTGAAAAGCCTTCAATGAACCTCCAGTAGTAACCAGTAATGCCCATTAAAGATCTAACATCCGTCACATCCTTAGGAACCGACCAATCTTCAATTGCCTGTATCTTTTCAGGATTTACGGAAATTCCTTCCTTGGTCACTACGTGACCTAAATACTGAATCTTATCCTTGAAGAAATCACACTTACTAAACTTTGCGAAGAGTTGATGTTCTCGCAACTCTTGCAAAACAATTTTTAGATGTTCTTTATGTTCTTCTTTAGTTTTTGAATAGATTAGAATGTCGTCGATAAATACGACCACAAACTTATCTAAGTACCTATGCATTACGTTGTTCATTAAACATATGGAGACAGCTGGGGCATTAGTAAGCCCGAATGGTATTACGACAAATTCGTAATGACCATATCTTGTTCTGAAAGCTGTCTTAAAGATGTCTTCATCTTTAATCCTCACTTGATGATATCCAGACCTTAAATCTATTTTCGAAAACACCGTGGCTCCACGTAGTTGATCAAACAGATCATCTATGCGGGGCAATGGATATCGATTTTTGATGTCCATCTTGTTTAACTGACGGTAATCTATGCAAAGTCGCATAGTTCCGTCCTTCTTCTTGACGAAGATGACAGGTGCCCCCCAGGGAGACACACTTGGTCGAATATACTTTTTATCAATTAACTCTTTTAATTGCGATTTTAATTCATTAAGTTCCAATATGTTCATTCGATACGGGGCCTTTGAGCTAGGTACTGCACCCGTTACCAGCTCAATGGTGAAATCCAATTCCCTTTTCGGAGGTAATCCCAGAATTTCTTCTGGGAATACATCAACATATTCTTTTAAGACTGGGATGTCTTCCACTTTTAACTTATCTGTTTTAATTTTAATTTCCTCATAAGTAATTGTTACTTAAGCTTTACATCCCTTTCTAACAACTCTTTTAAGTTGTAAAGCAGAAATCTGCCTTACAATAGTTTTTCTAAGAATTCCTTTAACATTTACTGGTTTTTCATTACTGTTTAAGCATGTGAAAGTTTTATCATAACAGTTTAGAATTACTCTATGTTGTTCTAACCAGTCCATACCAATCAGAAAATCATAGGAACCAAGTGGCAAAACATTAAGTTTAACAACAGTTTCAAATTTATCCATAACTAATGCACATTCTTTTACAAAACAAGTTACTTTTCTTTTAGCACCAGTG
Organism: Pseudotsuga menziesii; assembly: GCA_001517045.1. NCBI lineage: Eukaryota > Viridiplantae > Streptophyta > Pinopsida > Pinales > Pinaceae > Pseudotsuga > Pseudotsuga menziesii. Next base: position 263,823 of record LPNX010035728.1, read on the forward strand.
GCTAACTGAACTAACCATGAATTCTCAAACTTATCAACAGATAACTTACATTTTTCTACTATCTGAGGTGCAATATAACTGAGACTAGCTCCTGGATCAATCAAAATAGTTATAGGGGTATGATTTATCATACCTTCTACTGCTACCATGGAAATCTGATATTCAGCTTGTCGGTTCTTCAAGGCTGCGTTGATTCTAGGCATGCTCCTTGCCAGTTCCCCAAAGGTCATCTCCTCATGTATAGTATGAATATTGCTAACAGTCTTCTTCTGGTTTGGATAGACTGAAGCATGGTGTGGGCCATTACACTCCCAGCACTTGACAGGCTCTTTACGCTCAAAGTTCTTGGTAAAGTTTCCATGATTATTTGTAGTTTCCTTACCTTTAGAATTATTCTGATTGTTGGGTGTATTGTTCCTATTTCCTTGGAAATTCTTGTTATTAGAATAGTTTTTGGCCTTATTGTTCTTAAAAATTTTGTTAGGCACAAAATCATTCTTCTTTTGTTCAAACTGATTATTATTTTTCTTAGCCTTCTAGTTGGCCAAGCCTTCTTTCTTCCGATTCTGCTCAAAACAAAAGTTAGCATTTCTCATAGCTTCCTCCAAGGTCTTTGGGTTATCATATTCAATTCTATATTTAATATGATAAGGTAGACAGCTAAGGAATCGATGTACCTTTGGTTTCTCATCTACAAGGTATGGTACATACCTAAGTAGACTTAAGAACTTGCTGTTCAAATCCTTCATTGTCATTGAACCTAACTTCAGTTCATAAAACTCTTTGGCTCTCTCCTCATAATACTGCTCAGACATGAATTTATTTTTGAAATACCTCTTAAAGGTACTCTAGTTAACTTCTTTCTCTTTTATACCCTTAACTCTCTTCAAGTCCTGCCACCAAATGTCAGCCTTTCCTGAGAGGTTATATATAGCCATTCTAGCCTTTAACTAGTTAGAATAATTATATATTTGTAAGTACTTCTTCATCCCAGATAACCAGGATTCAGGTTCCTCCCCGTTCTCAGTTTCTCCATTAAAAGTTGGTGGTTTTATCTTTTTGAATTCCCCAGAAATTTCCTCATAAGGTTTGTATTTCCTCTTTTTAGTGTACAGATTATCATCACTACTGTCACTAGTAGTATGGTAATTTTGTTGTTCACCAAACACTTCAGAAGACAAACTACTTTTAGTTTTTGTATGTTTCATCTTTTTAGATTTTCATTGATGACTGGCATCTTCTGATTCTGATCTTCTACCCCTACCCTCAGTTTGAAACTTTTTAATTAGGATTTGAATCAGCTCTTCTTAAGCCCTCAGAATCCTATCATTTTCTCGTTTAACAGACTCCATTCCAGTTTTTAAGTCTTTTACAGTTTGTAACAACTCTGAGGAATTGAAAGATTAAATCCTTTGGTATAGGATCTCTTGGTAAATTTCCTGTTTCAGTACCTGGAGACTCCTCCTGTGCATACTCTTCCAGCCTTTCCATACTTGCCTATTTAACTTCAGAAAAACAATTCTCTGTTGAATAACTTTTAAAATAAAATACGTTAGCACAATAATTTAATTTAATGTTTTATGAAAGCTAGTTGGGCTTCATCAAGGCCTAGTGTTTGAACCTTGTGCTCTGATACCACATGTCAAAACCCCAAATTTTCACAAAAAATTAAAAGTTTGATATAACAATAAATGCTAAAATCTGCGGTCTACTAACAGCTAACGATTTGCAATAAACGAAACAGTCAAGTAATTAGTTTCAGTAAATCTTAATTATATTAACTCAACCGTTCATTTTTGTAACAAGAATAAAGTCTTCTTGCGTATTGTTTTACTTCAGTTTACTGATGAGTCTTTTCATGTCAAGTAGGTGGAATCTACTTTTGAATCCGGGGCTTACTTAGCAATCGTGCTAACGCAGATGATTACTGGTTCTTACAGGTTTACAGGTATGATCGAACGAGAACGTATTAAAAATTATTTAAAGTATCCAGTAGTATTTTATTTGCAACTAAAAAGTTTAGTAATTAAACTGCTAAAGTCTAAACAACTTCTGTGAGGTAAAACCATTTGGATTCCTTCAGTTTTTCTTGTAATAAAGTTCAGAAGTAAATAACGACAGTAAGATATGTTTGCGACTCTAAGAATTAGAATCTCAGTTACAAGTATTTCTACTTTAGTCTATGTAAATTGCAATGTTATAATGATTGTTTTGTCAGTATTTATACAATAATACATTATCTTATTTGTGTAACAACTGTTCCACAATTCGCTTCTGCGAGATAACTTACAACCTGTTTTGACTGTATCAGTTCGATTATGCAGACTAACACCATAATGCCTTCTCACATGAGATCAATGTTTGCCTATACGTTAACTTTATGTTTAACCATATGGTTCTAATAATTTCTGGACTCATTAGGAACATTCCTATTCAATTTCTTAATTTATCTATGATACTTATCTTGAATTAAACTACTGTCTACAAACAATTTATCTGAGATTTAAGCCATCGAAACAAGTCAACTTTCTAGCTATTTAGTATTATTCTATACCCATTTTACTAACCAAATAGACATGGTGAATCTTTAGTAAATACCAAGTTGAGGCATAACCAAAATTCATCAAAGTATCGTTACTTTGAACTAAGTAACATAATTTTCATAAAAGTGTTCTTTCCACTTCATAATTCTGCTATCATTTGAGTTATTAGTTCTTATGTGACTTATAAACATGCACACTCTATTTTGTTAATAGACTTTCAATCTACAATTAGTTCATGATCATAAACATATTTAAATTAGAGTTTATGATTCTCTAAACTATTACATTAAGCCATTTATAAAAGTTATATCTTGTAAGGCTGTTATTACAAGAGATTTACCATGTATAATCTATAGTCTTTTTACAAAGGGAAACTATAGTTGTTCGGTGATTAGCATGAGCTCTCCCATAAAACATTTGATCTCTATCTATAATAAAGACAACGTTTAGAGATAAGAAATGCAACCATCCAAATCTTCTTTGTAATATTATAATATATAAGTTGTATGGTTAATGAATAGAGTGGGTATTATGCATGAACTATATCGGCGTTAACCAAGGTTTTTAAAAGTGGAACTTCCTTGCTAGGTCAATGTAAACACAACGTTGATGTTCTAACCATGACCTAGTATCTCATATGATGAGCGTCGTGTTGAATGATAAGAAATAATTTGGTTGTATTACAGTTTTTGCCCCTCGTTCCCAATGATTAAATAATTGGATTTCAATTTATGCAGGCACTATAGGGAACGATCCCTTGCATGGTTTTGATTTACTGACCATGTGGTCGTCTCCTGACCAAGCATGGAAGATATAAAACGCTACCGTAACCCTAACCTTTATCATTTCTTTCCCGCAGTTTGCACTGGCCCTTGAGTCTACTCTGCTTGGCTTTCATGGCGGTCGTCGGTCCTCCTCTACTCCGGTTGTCTTGAGTCTTGGTTCAGTGTTGCATTTTCTTCGATGTGTGGTTCAAAAGCCATTCCCCGTGGCTGTGGGTTCACACTCTGCAAGCTTTGTAGAGATTATCGTTTCCCTTGACTTGCTGTTTGTGTAATATTCCCTTCGTCGTCCTCGTGGTTCGCTGTCTGCTCCGGTTTCTCTTGCTGTCCTTGTGGCTTGTTGTTGCGTGAGGTTATTATCTTGCAGGCTATTGAATATTCATTTTTCAAAGCCTGTAGGTGACAGTGCTTCGATGAGACTGTTCGTCGTTTCCATTAAGAGGTGAATAATAGTTTTTGCGTTCATTTACTTACTGCAAGTGTAATGTTGTTACAAAAGCACATCGAATCTTAGTTTATTATTTATTGATAGTAGTCTGTTGAACTCCTTGTAGGTGCTCGCCACTACATGCTTTCACGGGGAAGAAAACAAACAATCAACCAATGAATGCCGTGGCTCGTGGCTTTGTTCGGGTAAGCCCCATGGTCCATGTGTTGGGTTTTCACCCTACTTGTATCAGGGTGGTCAAAGGAATCACCCATGGTTTTGGGGAAACCTTCCTCGTCTCGCCATGAGTTATGTTGTTTGTTTTTACAGGTTGTTTGTGTAATACCTAGTATCAAACCCTTACTAGTCGATGGGTAGACTCGGTTTAATTGAGCAATGTATTTAGTTTGATGTTTGGCTTTACGACATGTTTAAAATAATAGTTCTTGTAAAGACAGTTCTGTCTTCAAACTTGTTTTGGTTTATTAGATGTTTAATGTTATACTCTATGTAAATTCAGGGTTTTTACCCTTCTTGACTGCAAGTGAAGCTTTTGTACTCTGTTTGAATTACTCTATAAGGGTTTATAATTAAGGTTTTTAAGACTGATACTTACAGTCATAATTTAATTCTTGCTTGTTTTTACTCACAATTTACGAGTTAGGGTTAATCCTGTGGAAACCCTCGTTTTGCAATAATTTATTCTACTTAATTTTCAACACATTTTAATACTTATTTAGTTATCTGATAATTAGTATTACCATGTGTTGCGTAAATCCTAGTTTATAATAATTACTACTGTCTTTCTATTTGTCCTTAAAGGACTGTGAGTAATTTATATTAACCTGGTTACTTAATGGTTACATAATTAGATAAATTTGGTTTATTACTTCAATGTTTTGATATTTGTAATTGTAATAATTATAAGGGTTTTAACCCTGTCATTTACTTTTATAGATACATACTGTTAGTAAAAGGAAAAGGCACCGTTTCTTTTATAAGTACATTTTCTGTGTATAAATTTAGTTGGTTCTTTAATAGTTTAAATGAACTAACTTATGGTTTAACCTAGGTTACTAATGTATATAAGAATACAGATAGATTATGCTCAGAAATATGAGCTAGGGTTTATCCTATTTAACTTTTATAATGATGATTTCTGTATTGCTCTTTTGTTAATTCGATTACTGTCACAAGATTTCTTCAGTTTGTTTAAAAGAATTACTAATTTATAAACAATACCGTTTATTGTTAATAAAAATATTATTTGTATTAATAATAATATTATCTGTGAATACTGTATTCTCTTAAGTTTATTTTTACATAAATATATTATTAATAAAGACTGAGAACAATTTAAATTAGTTTAGTTTATTTGATAAGATTATTCTTGTAAGCTTGGTAAAAGAAATAAGAATTTCCATACCTGTCAATACTCATTTACATATAATTTGTCTGTCAGTGTGTAAGGACAGTTCCTTATTAATAATACTTTATGCATAGGATTACTAGTGTCTTTCAATTATTTTTAATTCTAAGAGAAAGAATACTGTAAGAGTTCAGATAGTTGCAGGTAAAATAACTATTATTATTAGGAAAAGAAATAAACTAACAGAATTATATGTACATCTTTACTTAACATAATAGTAAGCATTCAACTGATATTTCTATTTCTTCTGTTTCAGTGTAGATGTATAGTTTATAAAAGAAGGTACTATGTAAAAGAATGAATTACATACTTAAATATACTGCTATTAGTAAAATAATAAGATCTTGTTCTTTTTCTGGTATTCTTAAAACACAGTCTGATTTGAACAATAGCCCTAATAAACAGATTAATATTCTTTCTGGAAACAACTATCTACTGAAAGAAAAGATTTCAATACTTTGAAAAACATAAGTACTCTATTCATTTCATATTCCTATCATACTTCATTCATTTTAAACACACTACCTGTGCTAGAGTACGATTTGGTTTACTCCAGATGGGGAAAAACACAGGTAGGATTATTTTTCATCAAAGGATAGATTCAACATTAAAACAACTAAGAGATTTCAAGCTTAACAGTTCACTACATGACATATAAATCATTCATTATTTGTTCATACACAGATACAAACTTTAACACAGAAATTAAAAGATAGTAGAACATGTTTTTAAAGCTGGATGACAACATCGTTGGGAGGCCGTTCCTCCCTACCAACTCTTGGATAGCGCTCAAACATCGACTTCTCAGGACCCCCGAGCCTGTTCTTGGTCTCCTTGGCTAGGACTCGGTGGAGCAAACAACAAAGTACTAGTCCAATGACTCAATACCAACTCTGCACACTGCAGCAAGATCTTTCAGCTGGAAAGTTGTACTAGATCACTTCCTGCAGTTTACCCCTCAAACACCTTCCACAAAAATTCCCTTCCCAATGAATTCCTTGAAGTGCATTCACCTGAATGATTCTTCTCCTGGAATGAGCAGCCTCAGCTCTCTTCAATGGGATTTTTTATTAAGACTGCCTAGGTCTTTTTTGGTTAGTTTTCATTAATTGAGCCACCTACTCTGATCCCACTTTCTTGGGGGATCATGACCCCAAAATGTAGGGAGGTTGCCACCTGCAACATTGGAAGTGTTTGAGGATGCTGCGACTTGTCTATTTTCTCTCCACCTAGTATCCTCCACCAACTTGACCAGTAACACTCTTTTTAACAGCTCTCCCAAGCTGTTGTCTCCACTTTTATTTATTTAAAATTAAAATATTCAGAATTACATTCAATATCCTTGACTCTATTGAGTCATCATTTACAACTTAGCATTAAATTTAACATAATGTCTTGGAATAAGATCAAAATAAGATAATATTATTTTGCAAAATTGGGGTATGTGACAAGAACCATTGAACTGGTGTATATGGGGTAGGCAGATATAATTGACTGTATAAGAGTGGTTTTCGTTGCAATGTTGAGCCAGCGCGTACCAAGAGAGAGAACCTTGTTTTTTATTTTTTGTATTACAGGTCTCCACATGGTCAAAGAGAAAGACTTATTGGTGATTGCTATTCCCAGATAGTTGAAATGCGTCCAGTCATGATTGACTTTAATTTTGACAATATGGGAGATATCTCTAAGGGTGTTGACGTTGATGTGCCACCCATAGATTTGGAATTTATGCAAGTTCACCTTGCCCCCCGAGGAAAGAAGGAAGAGATTGAGAGATTGCTGGAAAATCCTAGCTATCTGAGTGCATGCCCTTCCCAACAAGATGGAATCATCAGTGAAGAGCACATGATTGATGGGATGAATCCCTGTTTTGAAGGAGAGGCCAGAAATCATTCCTTCTTCAAGCTGATTATTTAGTCTTCTGCTCTGCCTTATGCCTCTTTTAGGTTTGAAGAATTCAGAGGGTCTTCCGTTAACTAGAGGAGCAATCCAAGGTGAGCTTATGCAGGCTTGAATTTGTTTGACAAAGACGGGAGAGAACCCAAACTTTTCCAAAACCAGAAAGATAAAATCATGTCTTAGTCTATCAAAGGTGTTGGCCAGATTAAGTTTGTTGGCCATTCTGGATTCCCTACTTTTTTGACTGGAGTATATTGCTTCTTGGACTAAAATTATGTTGTCACTTATGTGGCGGTCGACTATGAAACCTCCGTGATTTGGAGAGATTAAGGAGGGGATAATAGTTATCATCCTGAGATATAGGACTTTGGAGAAAATGTTGTATGAGGCATTACAAAGAGAAATGGGTCTGAAATGTTTAACAGAGGTGGTATTAGGCTCTTTGGGGATTAAGGCCAAGAAGGTGGATTTTGTTGCGCCTCCCATCCTTCCTTTGGACATCCAAGAAATGAGATGAATAAGGTCTTTTTGATGAAGTGGCAACACATTCTATAAAAACAAATTGGGAAGGCATCAGGCCCGAGGGATTTGTCCAGATGGAGTGACCAAATGGCCCTTTTAATCTCTTCTTCGGAAATGGGTGCTTCTAGGGATTCGACATCTTCAGGTTTGACTAGATGGGAAATGTCTTTAACCATTTCCACCATATCCTCTTAAAGGACTACCTCTTCATTATTATACAAATTTTCAAAAAAACCCCTTACCTCATTGATGATCTAGGCCTGGTCTGTGGTGGAAGTTCCGTCATCCTTTTTGAGCTCCCTTATGGTGTTCCTTCTTTTCCTTTCCTTGCACTGATTTTGAAATTTTTTTGTATTCTGATCTCCGTTGTTTAGCCATAGATTCTTGGACTGCAACCTTAAACTTTCCTCCTCCTGCCTGAGAGTGGTCTACAGAGCTTTTTCAAGCTCTATTTCCTGGATAATTAACTCCTTGGTAACTTCTCTTTTCTCCATGTGTTCGTGTAATGTTTCCATCTGCTTGATTAACTCTAGATTTTTGTTCTTGGGCTCCTGGTAGTGCTTCGTCGCCCATTGCTTGAGAGCAGATTTGACACGGTTTAACTTTTGCTCCCAAATGTAAGCCGGGGATCCCAGTATGAAACAACTCCAAGCGTTATAAATGATGTCGGAGACACCTTTCGATTCCATCCAGAGGTGATTAAATCGAAAAGGAAGAGGTCCCAGCTTCCGCACAGTAGATAGAAAGAAGCATATTGGTTTATTATCCAAAACAGTTGAGGAGAGCAGCTTTGATTCTAGGATTGCTAGATTCTTTAAAAGGTGAGGACTAACCAACACCCTATCAAGCCTGGATGAAATGTGTCTCGGTCCTATCCTTTTATTATTCCAGGTGAATTTACCATTTTTTGGCTTGACATCAGCTAGACCCTAATAGGAAATCAGGTCCTCCAATCTCTCTCCAAATGGATCTCTGAATTGGTACCTCCCTTATGCTCTTCGTCCGATATAGTAACATTGAAGTCTCCCGCAATTTTATAGGGACATTGCTTTTTCCCCAAGCATTGGTCTTCTAAGGAGTTCCAGAAGGAGTCCTTTTTAGCCTGAATGGTGAGGCCATAAATGTTCCCCACCCAGATAGTTTCCTTGATTTCCTTATCTTCGAGTTCCATAAAGAGCCAATTCTTATTTTCTATTGCTGAACGCATTGTGAATTTTCCCTTGTCCTACCAAGTGAGGATGCCTCCTGAAGCCCCTGTCGCATTGACTGCTTTTCCTTCACCTTTTGGCCAGATTTTCTTTATTGATGAAAGACTGTCTTTTGCAATCTTTTTTGTCTCTTGGATGGGGAGAATGGAGTTAGCTTCCATTGTTTTAATTCTTTTAACAACTTCTATTTTCTGATTTCCTCCTAGTCCTCGGCAATTCCAAGAGACCGGCTTCATTATTTCCTATGTTGATGGAGCGTCCTCTCCTTTTCTTTCTTTTCTTCTTTCGGGGTGAGGAGGTATTTATTTGCCTGTGGGTTTCTTACCAAAAATCTAGGTTGGACTATTTTCCTGCTGCTCTTTCCCTTGCTGCTTTATGTTCTTTGAGAGTTTTATTGGATCTTCTTCCTTTTTTAGATAGCAGTTTTGGTTCTTCATTGGAGTTTTCTGAGACTTCTTCTGATGTTGCCCTTGACTTAGACCGAGTGCATGTACCTCCATTGTTAGCGGAGGAATCAGGTCTTGCTTCTGTATGAGTTCAAACCGGAGGGCTTTGAGCCAGCTGCTCTTCCATGTCGTGAGAGGCAGAAATATTTGGGGCTTCAACCTCTTGCAAGGTGTTAGTCTCTTCTCCCACCACAGATTCCCCTTCTTCTTTCTCTTCATCAGCTAGTGCTTGAAACTTATTGTCGACTGCATTCTTTGCCGTGGTGGTTTGCGGTTGAGTTGGGGCTGCTCTTAATCCCTTTCATTTGCTTGCTACGTTCCATCTTTCCTCAGGGTTGGATTTTTTTGGCTTCTTTGGGCAAGACTTGGCAAAATGCCCATATTCATGGCAATACTTACATTTAAAAGGAAGCTGCTTGTAGTCCACGGTCTGCATGTTGTTCCACCCATCTATTGTCATGTTGATGGCTTCTGGAAGCCCTTTCTCCAGGTCAACTTCAACAAAGATCCTTGCGCATGGAAACATGGGGGATTTTGGCTCTGATTTGTCTATCTATTTCCCTAGGGTATTTCCCATTGCACATAAGTATTCATCATTCCAGCAATGTAGTGGCAGATGGGGTAGCTTCACCCATACTGGCACTGCCTTAGGGATATCTTTTCCAGGTTCGAAGGAGAGGTCCCATTTGTTAAGATACATCCCTCTCGACCCCATAAAATATGGCCCATTTATGAAGATAAGATCCCGATCCTCCTTTTTTTGAACTATGAAAGCAAAGTAGCCCTTGCTGCAGAATATTTGCTGCACTTCCCCTTGGATAAGTGCTCTCTAGTTTTTATTGAGCCATACTTCCACAGATCTGGGGGAGGGCCACAGTTCTGTGAATAATCTGATCAACCCTTCTTCTGATAAGGTAACAACCTTCCTTTTTGAAGCTGTGGAGGAGAGCTTGACACTCGGAACTTCGGATCTCTTGACAAATCGAGAAGATGCAGACACACTGGATGACAAGTGAGTAGAGGACACCACAATCCTTTGAAAACGCCCATCGAAATCTTCTAGATCAGGGTCTAGGGGAGGGTCCATGATGCCTGGCAGCCCAAACCGTTGCGTAGGCAGGCTGACGACGTGAAGGAACTGTGTGAGCCGGATCGATCGCTGCGTTAGGTCGTCGTCAGTTTTTCTCTTAGATTACTATTGTATGTTTTGAGTGTTATAAATAAATATCATCCTATGTACATATAAATACGCTAGTGATTGATATTGACATGCTAGTCTATAGGAGTAATTGGTCATTGTTTTAGTCTTTTTTATTTGTGTGACTTATTATTTTGTAGTATTTTTTGTATGATGACTAAATTATTCATTTTTAGTTTTGTTGCTCGAATTTAGTCATATTTAGCTTAAAAACACTGTCGCGACTAACTTTTTTAGTCACATAGTCATTTATTTGCTAATTTCTACTAGTGTGTATTCATAATCACTAGAAGACCCAAATTTTCAATACTATACTGCTAGTTGATCTAGTCCATCAAGAGTTTTGGGTCTTCAAAAACTTAGAGATACTTTAAGCCTAATTCCCTTGAAGTTTTCAACAACATCCATAAAGCATAAAATTCATCTTGATTGTTAATCCCTTTCTCTACAACATACTTTAACAACAAGCAATCAAAGGAGTCAAAGTACAGTACAACCTCTACTCCACATATACTTGGTGTTCATCTCCAATAAATCATTATTGTTCATTTTCTTGATCTGTACATGGTATCTTCAAATTTATGGAATTTTTTTCTTTAGAACGCCTCCAATTGTGTTCCATTGCCAATTCTTTTCTTATGTACAACTTGTTAAAGTGTTAGTATAATATCATGGAAAATCATCTTATATATAGTCAGTCAAATCCCATAGATGTAAAGCAAGGAAGTGCCATGTAAGAAACTACGTAGTTGTCAGTAGATCAATATAAAAGACAATCCCCTAGATTAATATTGTCATCTATGTTCTTCCAAGGGTGATTTGGATGACAAATCTAATAAAGGGATAAGTCATGAACAAGTGATCCACCAACTCTTCACTATTTTTACACATTATCCATCTACCTAGTCCAACCTATTTTTTATTTTGACCATTATCCTAAGTTAGTGTTTTGTTTTCCATAGCCAACCATAATAAAATTTTTGTTTTTAATGGCCATCTCGACTTCCATACTACTCATTACCACCAAGCTCTCTCTACAACCAAGTCTTCTTTTATTCTAGTTATGTAACTCAAATTAACTGTAATTCCTATATACCTAGATTCCTTGACCATTTTGAGTTGATCCTCTTACTTTGACATTTATGTGGAACTACAAGTTGAAACATTAACATATTGACCCCATTCCACTATCAACTCACCTTGCAAGTTTAACATAATTGTTATTTCCCAACCTTGTAGCTAGTCATTTCTTGCCAGATCTAAATCTTCCTCTCTTAAAACATATATCCCTTGCTCATGTAGGGCATCCAAATAATCCTATGATAGTTTAAAGCTACCTTTGGATCCTATCTAAGGCTCCTCCCCTTCCTTTACCTTGTTTCCATTCCCTATTATTTAGGTTGTTATTTTACAACTAAGGGGAATGGTATTACCAATACTTCCAAAACAATGGAAGCACCATGAGAATGTTTTCTTGCCACTCTAAACTAATCTTACATCTCCAACTCTTTTAAGTATTTCATTTTCATATATCTGCTTCATAAGCCATCCTTATAAACCAATATCCAAATAATTTTCACTATAACTGCTACACTAAATATATGTAGATTTTTCAAACCCCAACATTCTACTTCTTTTGGTTAACAAGTATAGTCCATTTGACTAGTGGGATGCCTTCCTTAACCCTTTTTTGAGTCCATAAAAAATTGACACATTCTGATTTTGTTTAGTATATCTTTAGGGGTATTTTTTATAAACTAGAACAACCTTGACCTAAACTATTCTCATCATGTGACAACCATCTATTGGACATGTTATTACATATATAGTAGTCAAGCTACCATATTCTATTTTTCAGATTCCAATACGCTTTTTTCAGCCAGTTCCCTTACATATGAGATGCTGAGATGAGCATCTATGATGTATCACTATTTGATGATGGACTATAGTACTTTCCCATGCCATGACTGAGTCTCAGGACACTCATAATTTGAGGACTGATGTAGCCATTTAGCCATTTACAGAGCAGTCAGTATTGCCCAGAGTTGTAGCAGCAGTTTCTCAGTGGACAGATGTTGGTACGGATGCGTTATTTACATGTACACGACTCAACATATATTATCTTATGTTATGGTTATTATTTGCTTTTATACTAAGTCTTGTGACATGTCTTAGCATTTAGTGTCATGAACTGGCGATCATATAAATATGTGGACCTGGTTGTATTGATATTATATATGCATGTGCCTACTTAGACCTAGAATTTCTTGACTCATACTAATTGGTTTTTCCATCCTTAAGGAGAATAGAGGTGATCATTCCCACCATACTTTGGCTTGCTAGTGTTGGTCTCATTTTTCACTATCTTCACCCATCCATTACCTTCCAGTTATGTTTATATCCTGACCTACTACTTGACTTGTGGCATGGAGGACCTTTCCCCACTATAGCCTCTTTGTTGGATAAGCTTCCCTGTTTATTTGTGTCTCGGCTCTGAGTTGCCTAGGTTGTGTTGGCTAAACCTGAAACAAATAGCACTGCCATCAATACAATGTATATGGAAATGAAATGAATATCTTGTGAAAAATCCCATTCATGAAAAGAAGTGTTTTTGAACATACATGAATGCAAGGCAAGCCTAATGAAATTGGCTTTGAAGTTTAAATGTGAAATATGAAATGTAAAACCCATGTAACAAGTGCTTTTAAACACGTATGGAGCATGAAGCCTTGATAAATAAAAATACATGTAACAAATGCATGGATCAAGGCTATGGAAACTCGAAGGCCCAAAAAGCAATGGTTCTTAAAAAAGTTATATCTAAAGATTGTTGGCCTCACTTGTAATTGATTTGGAGTGTGAGCATTTGTTAAGGTGAATAAGCACCTATGAACGTAACTTACCCATTTGTGAGACACTGCCATCCCTTGTGTTATTGCTTGTCTGGCATATGCTAGAGTGAGTATCCCCTTTCCATATCCAAAGTGTCATAGTGTCAAGTCGATAGTAATCCTTTAGCCTAGCCTTTTTATTTTTAGCCATCACCCATCACTAGCAAATTGATTACAACTATGAAGTGAGTATGGTCTTGAAAGTCTAGTCCGAATCATAATTAATAACAAAACTCTATATGTTTGGTTGATAGATCGCTAGTGAAACGATTACTACTTGTTATAATTGTTACTGGAATGATTTGTAGAGCATGTCATAACCTCTAAACACTTGCAACATATTGATGTTATCGTGGGTCATATTATTGATTATTTGATCGTTTACAGATTATTATTATTTTATCTGTCTGGACATATTAGATATTGTACACGATAATGGAGATATATGTAGGGTGTATGAGTATACACCTTAGATGGATTTGGGCTCCCTGAGTCCAATGAGACAATTTATTTTCAGTTCCGGGCAGTTACAGTGATTATTTGTCTCAGTATACCATTATGGTGCAGTTTTGCCATGCTAAGTGGCCTGTGAGAGCAGAAAGGTGATTTGATGGGTTCACATAGGGCGTTGTATGAGGAGAGGGTGGTCCAGCCACTTGTTTTTACCATTGTACCCCCTCCCAGAGAGCCTCATGGGATTATTTGGACAACGCAGGCAATCCAGGAGGCATTTTTGGCAGGTTCACATTTCCCGAGGCATATTAAAAATGATAAAAATGGCTACTGAAGAATTTGATTTGGGATAATGAGGCAAGGAAATTGCATGGGATGAGTTTTTATGATGAGTGTGATGTATTCCACCCATTATCTGGTAGTTTCAGCATTCAGATGGACCCACACGCATCTCTCCGACATATTTTATGATTTTTTGGAGTTTTTGGAGGCTCACAATTTTCCCAGAGAGGCTCACGATTTTCCCACCACTATTTTGCACTTAAAATTTTATTTTATTTATATTGGAACATGGGGATATACGAGGGGTGTTAGTTAATATTCCCTGGACCCACCATGAGCTTTATTCAATTTTATTTTATCATATTGAGTGGGATCCCCTCTCCTAGGGCGATTTGGTCGATTGATATATTATATTATTGTATTGATCCATGTACTTTATGTTGAGCTCATCTCAACCGTTGATTAGAACATTTTCATATTTTAATATTAGCCATCCATTTGAAAGGTGGTTAAGATTTTTGTATCTCTCATTCCTATTTAAAGGAGAGAGCTTCTCATTGTTAAGGGGTCTTTGGCTCTTGGAATCTTGATAACAGAAAAACTCTTTTGTGGAAATTCTTGGGTCTCCTTTGCATTTATTGTTCTTCAATGGTGATTGGAAAGTCTATTGCTTCCTAGCATTTGGGTATTTGTGGTGAGATCTATATTTTTTTGTGGAAACATTGTTTTGTCTACAGGAGGGCGACTTCACTTGGGCGTTTTTGCAGGGCTTCCTCAACTCGCTTGTTTGGCATTTATTGTATCACGAGGTTATCATTAGTATCATCATGATCTATGGTTTCATCTTGTTATTTTTTTGTAGCATTTGTCCATTTATCTTGATGCATCAAATCTAATATGGTTGATTTTTGTTGTGCAGGAGGGAGGGCGCATTGACTTCCTTGGGAGAAATGATTTGCATAGAGTCTTCATCTAAATCTTCTCAAATTGATCGGGACGACATAGATCATCATCATCAAGGCATCTACAAGGTTATCTAGGTAATATCCATAGGCTAGTTCTTCTTTTCTTGGTTCCAATCCATTGGCACCTTTATTTTACCTTCAAAACCCTAACTTAAAATAATAAAAAATTTATATGGATCAAACAGCTGGATATTTTGGAAAACCATTTCTGGGTATTGTAGATCAGGTTAAACCCTAAGTGGGTCTTCCTAGGCGTCAGGCTTAGGTGACTCCATTGGGCCCAATTCCCAAGGAACTTATCTCTTAACCCTAACGCAACCCTCATTTGGCCAAATTTTCCTTTATTTTGATCCTATCCCTGAGGCTTAGGTACTTTAACATGGTCATTCCTTTCATTAAGTCTATCCACCGGTACTAGATAGCCCCGATATGGTCCTTAACCTCCCTGGATTGGACACGGTTCCCAAGGTAGTGGATATTTTCATCATTTGCTGGTACCTTGATTATGGATCTAGTAGTAAAACTCATAAGTCACTTGTATTTAAACCTTGGATCAATTTCATACCTCATAAACCTCTTGATCCAGCCCATAACCACCTTGTGACTTCATCCATAGATCCAGGGTTTATTCACCTTTCACCTTACGTACTTCATCTTCCATTGATTTGATCTGGTATCTTGGTTTTTTTTTCTCCTGTCGGGAGTATATCCGGGGCTCCTCCATTGTTGTCTTGGGCTAAGAGAACATCAAGTGAATATTGCCTCGATTGGCGTGACAACCATCCATTTGGGAGTCGAGGTTGTCTTTGTTTCACCTCTTTGGTTGCTCATCCCTCTACCATCCATCTTGGATCCATCTCATAGGGGCAACTACAAGTTTGGTGATAACATGACAAACCTGAGCTTTTCGCTTCAATTTTGTTAAATAACCATAACCAATCATCATATCTACAATCATTTGGTTTTAAAATAGAACCAATATAGTTAACCCTTGATCAACTTCTCAGAGGTTTGTTGGAAACATAATTTTTGCTTGATCCTTGACTTGATTTGCTAATTCATTGCACAAGAATAAGGATTTTTTATATTTATATTCATACTCGTTGCTTTGCAATATAGTTCCAATAACTCCTTTTTTTTCAAGCTCCTTACTTAAATCATGAAAAAAAAAACGATATCATCTATAAAGAACATAAGTGGAATTTGAATAGAGTTTGAAATTTTAATCCCTTTCAAGTCTCTATTGTTCTTGCATTCCCTTATTAGCATACTTAAACCCTCTTCCACTAGAAGAAAGAGTTAGGGTGATAAAGAACATCCTTGTTTGAGACCTCTAATAGTAGATAAAAACCCAGAAGTAGTACCATTTATTAAACTACGAATGAAACTAGTGAAACACAATGCATGATCAAATCTACTATATCTGGGTTCATTTCCAACTTAAGAAACAATAATATAATATATATAACTAGTTCACCTTGTCATATGCTTTCAACTGATCATTCTTTAATACAATTGTTGGTAATTTTTAGGTCTTGATAGCATGCATGCCTTCCTTTATTTTTCCGCAACATCACGGATTTGACGGTGGAAGATGAACCTAAATTGTTCATCAAATACAATAACCAACAAAATACCCTAAAATCCATTAGAAATGATTTTTGAAATAAGTTTGTAAACTAGATTACATAATCTTGTAATCTTGAAAAGTGATAGAAATGTTGTATTTTTGGAATGAGGGCTATGAATGTAGTGTTTATATCCCCTAGGAATTTATCAAACTACTTGGAATCTTCAATAACCCTTAATAGCTCATGCTTGAAGAAGTCATAAAAACTATGGTAGAATTCCACAATTAGACCATTTGGACCATGGTTCTTCCCCCTATTTAAAGAATATAAAACAAACTTCCTTTATTCCTTTGTAATTATTGCCTTCAAATCCTTGTTCATATAATCACCTATGAGATGCAGAAATATTTCAAAATGTTTTATGGATCTTTAGACAAGGTTTCAAAATGTTGAATTTCGCCCTCCATAATTTCCTTAAAAAACTAACCTTGGTCCCATTTTATTGAGTAATGTCCTAAGTAGTATTAATATGTTTTCCATGTCTTGTAAAGTTGTGGATTTATTTTTATTATTATTATCTCCTTCCCTGAACTAGATTGATCTACATGGGTATCCATGGCCACCCACCTATCCCACTCGCTTAAAACAACTTTTCTAGTTTGGCAGTTTTGACGAGTTTTCAGGTCAATCAGATTGGTGCAATAAGCCTCCAAAGGTTAGCTTCCCTAGACATAGGGTTTGATCCTTCCAAATCACCTCTAGGTTGGACATTAGGTCCAACGTTACACCAAACAAACACGTCCTTGTATTGTGGCCAAGGAAACACAGAGTAGACTATCCAAAGGGTGGACATTGTGATGGAAGATTATAAAAATATGACCAATTTAATCACAATGACATGTTGTTAGTGAAACTGGGTAGAGGATATGTGATCAACCTCTACATATTCGAACTTGGACCTTTACTCCATGAATTAACAATAGGTCTCTTCAATCACTACTTAATAGAGAAATGAGAAAATATTTAACTAGTGGTTTGAAGTACAACTTAGGGGATTGCTACTAATTTAATGCACAAAATTGCTTAACATTATAAATGTTCCTTGGTACTATTGTTCCATGGTGTTTAGGAGGTCAAAACAAGGTTGTTTGTACCTAGCTTTGACTAAACTTACCATATGATACTCAGAAATGTGGTTTTATAACCCAAATATCCACAAACTTGCCCATAATGAGCTTATATTTAGCCCAGGTTTGGATTTAAATTCGAGTCACTACTGATTTGAGGTTTGAAATATGCATAGATTGCTCATTTATTATCAAAAATTGTGAAATGGTGACATTTACTGCTACTCGGGAGGTCAAATTGTTAAATTCTATGAAGCATAGGATCATCAGCATGCATGAATTCAAATTAGAAGAGAATGTTGCAGAAGAGAGAGAATAATTTGGAATAGGTTGTTCAATTAATCATGACAAAATCGCACACACATGGAGACAAAAATGGAATAATATGATTATATTCATGAATGAATAAATAATATGGAATACATTTGTTGTACATATAGGAGAATTCAAATGCCTAAGATAGGATTCGAATCTACCAACTCAGAGTAACTCTAGAGCTAAGTAAGTGTGAAAAAAGCACCACTAGAGCTCACTAATGCAACTTTGGATAACTAAATTAGTCTACAATTATTTAATTAATGAGGGTAGGTGAGAAAAGGCACCCACACTCCCTTCAATCACGCAAATTGGCCTTAGGATTAATGATTGTGATCTAATTGATAGTAACTAGAGGATAACTGAACATGACTGATTACCTACCAAGGTCAACTGAAGGAGACTGCTGGTGGCACTCAGAGTGGGTTCCTAAATTATAGGGATTGGTCCCCTTGCACTAGTGGAGTGATGAATACCTCTTAAGATAGGAAAATAGACAATTAGACTATGTGGTAAAAGGCAGGATTAATAATTGTCCCAACACCCCCCCTTAATCCTGACTTTGGACAACATGGGCTGTGGAAACTAAGACCAAAGGTCACCCATACAGTCTAAATGCAAAATAATAACTTCTAAAAACCAAGGAAATGGGGAAAAACTCATGGGAAATCGCCCCCCCCCACCCCCTCCAAATAAGAAGGAAAATCAGGATCAAGCTTTCATATCAAGAGAAAATTTGTTCTTAAATAAAAAACTTGTGAAAATATTTCTGCAACCTACATCTCTGTGGTGCACTAAGGCAGTATGATGGTCCTTGTGTGCACTAGTATCATGGGACTATGCATGTGAACCTCTCCATATTCTTCCAATCCGATGATAAACATGAGAAGGAATGTTGTCTTTGTTTCTTTCTAAAGGAAGAGTTACATGATTAAATTAATTCTTCTGTGAGTAGGGTTGTTGATCAATCCCTACCATCATGTAGCATCTCACTGGGAACTTGTTGCACCTCTCTGAAGGAAGTGGACTTGCTTGATGTAGCACAAGGTTCTCTTTCTGAAATTGGAATTTTGTTCTCCTCATGTCAGATGGCTCTCCAATCATGTTTCCAACTACCTTAATAACCTTTTGTGCCCATTTACGCCTAGGATTGGGAGTAGGGACTAGATTTCGATCTGGACACTGTGAAATTCATCTTCAATTTCATCAACTGATTCGATTAGGTCCTCTGCTTCATATTTTGAATCTGAAATACTAATGGAAACATCATCATATGTAAGAGTAGTAGATAAAATGGTTTTACCTCCCCTTTCAAATGGCAGCTGAGATTGTACTGGATCTGAGTATGGCATAAAGTGTGAGAATTCATATGCCTTGGAGGCATGGTTTGCAACACCCTTCACTATAATCTTCTCAGTTGAGGTATCTTAGATATTCATTGAGTCAGGACCAAATAATACTCGCTTTGGTGGACTGGTATGTTTCGTCTAGTATACAGATAAAAAAATTGCAGCTAAAGAGGGCACATAGAGTACATCTTTGAACACTCCATGTTTTAACTTGATTGGAACCTTTCATTCAACTTGAATTTGAGTGTCATCACCCATGTGAATACTCGGGCCATCAGTAAGTTGTAATGAAGATAATGATTCTCTGTATGCAACCATATGATTGGAGGCTCCTAAATAAATGAGGAAGGCATGTGATTAGCCTTTAGTGCATGGCATCTCTCATCATGATCTTCAGTCTTTTCTCTAGAGTAATTCTTCCTTGTGCCTTCATGGTGTTCATTGTTGTGCTGCTCAAGGAGTTTTTCCATCTAATCAATGGTCTTCTTCATACAATACTTTTCTGTATGCTTTCCTTTCTTACATTAAGAGCACTTGCCCTTGTTAGACCTTTGATGTTTGTCCTTCCTATAGCCCGAGGCTTCATTTGATTGATCAAAATCATCTTTAGGTTCAAATTCAATGTTTCTTTTCTCTTTACCTTTTTGCTTCCTTCTTGCTTGCGCATTCCTTGTCTCACCAGTTAAGAGAGTTTGATTTGGAGAGGCTCTGACGGCTCCCATCTGTATCAATTTGTCTTGTTCTTGGATTAGAGACTCTATGAAGGCATCAAGGGATGAAATTTTCCAATTAGGAGTATTCAGTCTCTCAGAGTGAAAAGTAGAGACAAAGACTGATAATTTTGAGCCAAGTTTTCTTAGTATGGAGAGCACCATTTGCTTATTCTTCTTCTCAATCCCATATTTCTTGCATTGCATGCCCAATGATTTGAATTTAATGAGGAATAATTGTATTGTGTCAACGTTACTGGGATGTAGTTGTATCATCTCATTCTCCAGAATATGGCCCCTCAGCTCATCTTGTTTTCCAAACAAGGATTTGAGCTTATCCCATACTTCTTTAAGAGTCTTGTGTCCATCAAGATGGAACAAAAACTCCCTGGAGATTTGGATGCACATGTAGCCAAAAGCTTCATCAGGCTTATCCAGATGCTTCAGTTTTTCCATATACTGCTGGGGTTCAACTACTCTGCCCATGGTCATCCTATACAAACCTTTGTTGTGCAAGGAAATCTGCATGTCTGCCCTCCAATCAAGCTAATTGAAGGGTGTGCGGATTTTGGGAGTGAGAGTTGATGAACTCTCCATTTCACATCTATATTGATCAACAATTCTTCAAGAAATATTTGAATGTACCTACAAAACACTGCAAAACAACTTAGATTAAACACCCTTCACTTCGACATGTGCACTTTCTCTGAGTACATCACACCTAGATAAACTTATCTAGACATAATCCAGAGGGAGCAATGCAATTATTCCTAGAATTACATGGAAACTCAATGGCTTCTGGTGCATCAATGGAAGTTTATGAGTTTCGAGGCAAGCATGGATACCCTCTCTGATACCATGTTAAATTCTATGAAGCATAGGATCATTAGCCTACATGAATTCAAATAAGAAGAGAATGCTGCGAAAGAGAGATAATAATTTAGCATAGATTGTTCAATTAATCATGACAAAATTGCACACACATGAAGACAACATTGGAATAATATGATTATATTCATGAATCTGTAAATAATATGGAATAAACTAGTTGTACAAATAGGAGAATTCAAATTCCTAAGATAGGATTCGAATCTACCAACTCAGACTGACTCCGAAGCTAACTGAGTGTGGAAAAATCACCATTGGAGCTCACTAATGCAACTCTGAATAACTAACTTAGTCTACAATCAGTTAACTAATGAGGGTAGGTGAGAAAAGGTTCCCACACTCCCTTCAATCATGAAAACTGGTGCTAGGCTAATTGATTGTGATATAACTGATAGTAACTGGAATATAACTAAACATGACTGATTACCTACCAAGATCAACTGAAGGAGACTACTGGTGGCACTTAGAGTGGGTTCCAAAATTATAGGGATTGGTCCCTAGGGCACCTAAACTCATGCAATCAGGTGCAGTAAGTGGCATATTTCCCCTAGATGTGTCCCCCATGCACTAGTTGAGTGATGAATACCTCCTAAGTTAGGAAAATTGACAATTAGACTATGTGGTCAAAGGGAGGATTAATAATAATCCCACTCGGAATAAGGTTGGAACATGCTTAGAAATGATAGGGCATAGCACATAATGCCTTATATAGTCCAAATAACCTAAATATAAGGCTCTTTGTTGTTTATTTATGGTTTTTATGATGCACCGTAAGCCATGAAATGCTCCTTGATTTAATGCTTAGCAAACTTCAGGGGAATAGGATGCTTGAAAACCTCTTATCATCAATTCAAACTTGCTCATGGAATGTTTTGAGCCATAGATATGAGGAATCCCTTGTAGAATTTAGGCAAGCATGCACATCCCTAGTGAAAAACGACCTTGTTGCCATTTTTTTAGGCCGTTGTATACATGAACATCGTCATTTTGCTGCTTCTGATCTCAATACCAACCAAACATTCTCAAGTCATAGTGTTATTGAACAAAGCATCAAACCAAGTTCAAGTGACTGAATTAAATGTGTTACCCTTGAGAAAGTGTTTGCAAGTGTGGTGTGGATATGTTGTATTAGAGATTGGAGCTATGAAATCATGCAAGTATGAACAACATGTGTGATAATGAGTTTAGAAGATCACTTTGAAGGGCATTATAAGAACCTTGCATATCATGTTGAGTTCCATTTTTATGGTGTTTTATATTACATATGTCATATTTACTTCGAGTATATCATTGATTTAGTACATATTCAATTGAATAGTTTGTATGTGAAATTTATCAAACAAATTAATCACTATGAGGGGAAGGTTTATATTTATGGGAATTATTTCAGCAATGTTGTTTCCTATGATATTACTTGACATCAATGGAATTTATATTCTTTCTTCCCAATTAAAATATTAATCAAGGCACAATGCATAATGATGAGTCACTTGATTTTGGTGATTATGCTTCAAATGTCAAAGCATGGTAAGCCTTTCAAATTTACATATGGCATACAAGTATCTTATGGACACCGTTGAACCTTATGCATTCAATGAGAGAGGACAAAGTGAACCTTATCCATAAAATGTTTTGTTTTCCTTGAAAGTACAAATTCATACATGGACTTACCATATGACACAAGCATAAAACATAAATAAACAACTGGCACCTCCTACTCATTATCGTTAAAGCATACACAATCATCTTCCCCACAAAGGAACTCTTGTGGCCTATCATATTGCTCATCCTCTGGAACATGAATAATGAGTGCATTATCAAAATATTTTACAACAGTAGATGGATGCGTCACTTCTAATTATGGCTTAATAGTGGTTAGGTTGAAATGATGCCATCAACCATGTGTCTCCCATAGTTCTCTTAGCCACAATAATTTTTTTTTCTTTTCCGATCTTGTTATACTAGTCATATTTCAAAGGAAAGTAGGTTATAAGGAGGCTTATACACATTTCATTTGTGGACCAAACATGTCTAGGAATTATCAATGTGCTTGTGCATCGATCATTTAGGATCATGTTTACAATTATGTTGTATTTTTTATCCCATTCACCATGGTTGATAAGAAAAACCATAAAATGCGATGAATCAACATAAAGGTCATAAGGTGGATAATCCACAACGTAGTACTTTAGTGGAACTTGATTCATTATGGATCTGTAGATTCTATCTTGATGTTTGATGTATAGTAGGAAATTTGTGTAGATCTCACTCAATACACGAAAGAGCATTTTCAATCTCCAATGCACAAAACTAGAGTATGTACTTGATTAGATAAACCAAAGAATGTGAAACCACTAGGTTTATGGTTATAATATAATAGATTTATAGGTTTATGGTGTAGATATTGTTTTGAGGTTCAACTATCTTTTCTACAATTTTATTTACCAATGCATTAACTTTCTCAATAGTCTTTTGTGCTGAATTATTTGGTTTTTTTGGTACATCGGTTTGAGATTTTTATTTTTGATTTGTATCAAAGGATTTTGGAATATGATTTCCTACACCAGGCATTGGTATAAGTTCATAGTTATGTTGCCCTGAAACTTGCAATGTGTTAAGAATAACCTAATGGAAGCAATGCTCCTGTCACTTCCACATTTCCTAAAAAATATTGTCCTAAAAGTTTCCACTCAAATTATCAACTACGACCCATATATGTGTCATATGGATACCAGTACAAAATTTTGTGAACTAAGGATAGTTTGCTACAAGGGAGTGTGTCAATTCTATACAAAGGTAGAAGTTTTGGTTTTACATATTGAAAAGTAGAGTTCATATATGTTGTAATGGGAATGTTATTCCTATGTTGGAGTGGTTTCCTTTTCCATTGGATTTTATTTCTCTTCTAACAAAATCAAAATTTTTGTGGTGATCTCTAATTAGCAGGGAAAAAGAGTGTAAAATCGTATTTACTATGAAGAGGCCGATTCCATCTAGGGGAATTTTTCATTTTGTTTTATGGGAGTCATTTTTACCCTAGGTATCATTATTAAAGCTATGGCAATTTGGTTCACTCTGAAAATGATTTTGTTCTCCTAAATCAAGTCGCTACATGGTCGATTTCTCATTAAAACTCGATATCTTGCATCTAGGTCATCTCTATTTCCCTAGTTGTCACTTCTTAAATCCTGTTGATTTGTTTTCAAGCTCGTTGAATAATTAAAAAAACTAATCTCTCAAGAATTGAAATGGCACTAATGGTTTTGAGGTTGTTATGGCTTTAGAATGTTCATGATTTTCCTTCGGGGGTCTTCATTCTGTCAATTTTGGGCATAAACGTTTTTTCTTCTCCCAAGCAATTTCGCACAGGGGTTCTAGCAGTCGTTTGGTCTATAGGGGTTAATTATTTATCCTCAAAGGTATTTGTTTATCAGTTCGAACTCAAAATCAAATGATTTTACTTCAAGATTATTATATTCCCACTAAAATGCACAAATTATTAATAGACGATGCATTCCAACAATTTGCTTGAATAAAAGAACTATTTTCCCAAAAAAGGAACGATTAGGGCTCAATACTTACATATTTTGGTTTGGTGGTACTGGATCCTCTGAGTGTTTCTCTACTTGGCCATAGTCTCCCCTAGGTGGTCACAATCCAACTCCTCTTTCCCACAAGTTTCTCTGTTCAGTCTTCTCTAGTTAGCCACAATACAACTCCTATAATCTTCCACTAGTTTTACCTCTTTGAGTTGCTCTGCTCAGTCTCCCACTAGATGTTACTTTGTTCGGGCGGGAGAGGGCTCAATGGTAAGTTTGGTTGTTGACTGGTTTCTCTGCTCAAATGTGGGAGAGCTCACGACCGTGGGAGGGATCAAAGGTAAGTTTAGTTGTTGACTGGTTGCTTTTCTCGAGCGTAAGAGGGATCGCATGGGTGAGAGGGATCGACGACAAGTTTTCTTTAGCTCATTTTGT
The DNA here is from genome assembly GCA_001517045.1 of Pseudotsuga menziesii. Lineage (NCBI taxonomy): Eukaryota > Viridiplantae > Streptophyta > Pinopsida > Pinales > Pinaceae > Pseudotsuga > Pseudotsuga menziesii. The sequence goes on from LPNX010035728.1 coordinate 288,802, forward strand.
TAATTTTTTTAAAGTTTTATTTATTATTTATTTATGTTTTATTATTTTTTAAAATTTTATTTTTGATGTATTATATATATATATATATAAAATAAAGGTTTAGGGGTTACATGGTTTAGGGTTCATTGTCACCATCACCAACATCTTCATTGTCACGATCATCATTGTATTAGATATCATCTTCATCAATGTAATCATCATCAACATCATCACCATATTTTTCATCTCCATCATCATCGTCAACGATCATCATCATTATCCCCATCAACATCATCATTGTTAGAGGGGTTGGGACATTTGGATGTAGGTATGATGTGTTTAGGGGTTTAGGAGCATTCCATAATTTATAAAACCCCTTATAATTGTCATCGTCACTATTGACATCAATATCATCGTCATTATCACCATCAATATCAATATCATTGTCATCATAACCATTGTCGCCATCATGATGATCACCATCTTCGACATCATCATCACCACCATAATAATAATCATCATCATGATCGTCATCATCTTCAACATCATGATGATGATGACATCATGACACGGTTTCCAATCCCCTCACAGGTTACTCAAATAACTATCGTTGAATGTGGTTTCCAAGGTCTCACAGGTTAGTCAAATAACATCATGTGAAGTGTGCAAAATATGTGGTTCCATAACTATTTTCATTATGATAGTCCCATAATTGTTGAAATAGTGTTGTATTTAAGTTTAATGCTCAAATATAAGTTGTTATAATAGGAAGATTTTGAATATGTGAAGGATGTTTGTTTTCTTTGTTTTAAGTTATTTTATTTTATGTAGATTGTACATATTTAATAGCAAGGCATGATTAGTAAGATGCACAAACAACTATCCAATGTGGCCAACAAATCCATGATATCCCCTATGTGGTCATCTAATATCTCGCCAATGTAGAATTATGCAAATAGTTTTTACATCTCAAAGAAACTAATGTAATCAATTTGAAAAAGTACCTCATATGTCATTTTGAGACAAATATATTCATTATTATTCTAGTTCTTCACCAGAATCAAAATCTGATTAATCAAGATCCGAATTGATGAATTGATTGCACAAAAAAACATCTTCTTCTTCAACCTATTTTCCTAACACATCTAACCGTTCATTGTCTGCCTCATCTTCAAATTCTTCATCTATGACATATAGTACCTACTCCTTATCTGCATCTCCTTCAATGTATTCTTCAAGTGCTTCTTGGTTTGACATAGGTACATGATCCTCTACATCATCTTCCTAATCTTCTTGATTATCAAATTCTTATGGTACAATATATTTTACAGACCTTCCTCTTGGCTCATACCTAACTACATATTCCCAACCCACTTTATTTGGCACCTGTGAATAAAAAAATAGCTCACATGGACTTGTAAGGACATAAGGCTCTGTACTCGCCTCAAATAGCCTTATGTTGGCCTTGGGGAAAGTTAGGAAGAATTCAATTAGAATTATTCCCAAGTATGAAAATAGTTCAATCGTAGGAAGAAAGGAAGTTACGGCAGAGGTAGAAGAAGAAGGAAGAAGCATAAGCAGTCGTGGAAGGAAGAGTTTCGACAAAGGAAGAGCTTGACAGAAGAAGAGTTTGCGAAAAAGGAAGAGTTCACGACAGTAGAAGACTTCGCGACAAAAGAGAATCTGCGACAGAAGGAAAATATGCAACAAGATGATTTGTGACAAAGGAAACCATGTTAGAAGGCGTGCATCAACACAACAGATGGAAAGCAAGAGTTCGAAAAGATCATGGGTATGAGGTCAGCTAGAGTCGACGGATGTCACACATATGAAAGCATCTTTGTAATTCGGGTCGTTAGTGCCTACTAACATGTGTTGCTATAATAGGAATGACAACCTGTTGCTTAACTGTATGAAGTCGGTTGAGAGTGACATGTAAGAGTCTATAAGAAGGAAGAACCTAAGCCGTGTGTAGGTTACTTAGTCACTTCTAGATCAGTGTGCTCTGTTAGCTTCATGAAGGTTGGATTGTCTGGTTTGCTTAGCGATCTGTTATTTTTTCTTAGCTAGTTTGTCAGTAGAGAGTCAGTTAGTTGTTTGGTAGAGAGTTGAGGAAGTCTACAACTGAGTGCGCATAAGTGTAGTGAGATTAAGTTCATACAAGCTGTGCGTGGATCAACAATAGAGTTAGGTAGAGAAGGGTTAGTGACAGAAGACTAGAGAGAATGGGAGGAGAGAGAAGTCTATATAGATAAGAGAAGAATATATAGAACAAAGTATGCAGCTCAGTGCACAGACAAAAAGGTGTTGTATATTTATCATGCCAGATGAAGAGCGCCTTTGTGGTTTTTCCCAGATGGGTTTCCATGTTAGATAATGTGGTGAATGTGTAAATGATGAATGTATTTGAGATGCATATATGTTTTATATGAATAAGTGTTATGTATTTGCTTATGAATGCGTTATATGTATCTGTCGTAATGCTATAGTCATAACTATCTATAATCCATTATATTTACTGTTATAGTATATGTGGATGGTTGAATAGAGTCACATATTCATTGTGCATAATCAATATAAGGATTACACCCACCTGTTTCGGTCGAGTGCCTTGGTAGAACACCAAGGGAAGAGAAATCCTCCACCCAATTGCAGAAACTTGGTTCTGGAAGTTACCCATAGAAAGATATCTCGGGAGAGACTGCATCTGTGTTGCTGGTGCTGCCGACTGAGCCTTGCTCTGTCAGGACGATATCTGGGGCTTTGTTGCGTGAGAAGGGGAGGGATTGAACCTGGGTTGAACGACCAAAAAATGGTTATGTTGTCGAGACTGTGAATCATTTTGGTGAGGGATATGTTGTGGCATCCAACGAAGCCTGAAATAAAATATTGGGTGGATTTTAAAGCATTAGAATTTGCACAAGAAGAGAGTAAAGGATCTCGGTTGAATCCAACAGAGTGGTTAGGATGATACCTTTTAGAAAGATATTCATGAGATTTTATTTTTTGAGTTTCCTATTGTGTTGCATGAGTGGTTATTGAAGTTAGCCACTCGACAAAGAAATTTTCAAGGAGGAAAATCGACGGAGTGGAATCCTCAGTTGATTCAACGACTGAAGAGTGTTAGCAACCTTGTGTTGAGGGCTGTTGATTTTTGGGTAGATAGTATTTTTCAAGGTTATATTATTGAGTTTGTTGTCGAAATGATAACCTCATATGGTGAGGCAGAAATAAATTTTTTCCAAGGACCCCGAGGTAGATACTTGTCATCTTTGAAATATTGGATAAAGATGATCATATGTGAAAAAGGAATCCTGAGAATGTGACCATTAGAAGAATTATGCACAGAAATTCGGATATGTCGTAGACAGAGTGCATGAAAATTGGAGCAAACTAAGCTGAAATGTTCCCTGGTGAGAGTGGGACTGAACTGGATGATGGATATTTGAGAAGAGGAAGGATATTTCGGTTGGGAAAGAGAATAAAGGTTGTGAGAGGAAGAGGAAGCTCAAGTACGACCAGAGGAGAAGACTACGAGCTTGAGTTGCACTTGGATGAAGGTTCTTGTGATGAAGAAGAGGAATATCAACCGATATTCGAAGAGGAAGAAGAAGTAGAAGCTTCAGATCTAGAGCACGATTACAATACCCCTGCAACCCCATGCACATCACCGGAGGTAAGATCTAGAAACTTGTCTCCAAGTGGTTTTGTAAATACAAGTAATACTAGCGATATGAATAGTGGACAAGGGAGTCTGACTAGTAAATTTTTTTTCCCAAGCATACTAGTAGTTAACATAATGGCTACGACTAATATCAAGTTGTCGATATTTAATGGAAATGGGTTAGAAGACCTAGATCAACATTGGTTTCTCTACGAAGCCGTGTGGAATGTGCAACAGGTCTAAGATGAAGTGATAAATCAAGTGCAAATGATCACAACCTTGAGGGGTTGTGCACTAGATTGGTATATGATGTTTTCTATAGTTCCAGTGGGAGTTGCACATAAAACACTCGACCAAATTCGAGTTGGAATGATATATGAGTTCAAAAAGCTGAAATATGAGTCACAATGCATCACATAAATTAAAGAAATCAAGCAGTTGCCTACTGAGTCTGTATGTGACTTTGACCAAAGATTTAAGACATTGATGGCTAAAGTAAGTTTTCAAATATCGGACATACAACACAAGGAATGGTTCATTGCCACGCTGTTTCCGCACATCCAAATCTCATTAATGCAACAGAAAATAGTGTTGCAGACTGAAGCTCTGGAGACAGGCATGAAGTTAGAGTCCTCATTGATTAGATAAACTGGCGCAGGAATGATGCAAATTCACTTGCAACCAGCTAACTTTATGCTCCAAATCCAAGAAAACAAGAAGGGGAAAGAGATTTAAGAAGAACTATGGTGTACAAGATGCAGAACAAAAGGGCACCATAAATATAATTACCCAACGCTCATGAATTATGTCGTAGCGGGAGTGTCGAACCCGATAAATACCCAAGGGGTGCCTTGGTGTAGGATATGTAAAACTTGAGGCCATCGATAAGAAGAGTGCTTGTACTTGCAGAAGATTGTAAGTGCACCGACTAGTCTGTATTGTAAGTTTTGTAAATTTGTAGGACATGATGAGAAAGATTGCAGAACACTTGAACTACTGTAAGAGAAGATGATGGACACCTACTTAATTAAGAATGATGAGTTAATGCAAACTGAGAGAGTGCAAGCTCAATATCAACCTGCTCAATATCCACTGCCCCAATGTCAGCAACCGTAGTTTCCTAAGCCGTAATGTCAACAAAATCAGTATTTGCTGCAACAACAATACCCTCAACCTAGGGGGGTGGAAATTTTCGGAGCCGAGGATACCAACAACAAGCAGGAGGAGGATTTGGTTGAGGGATGTTGAAATATTGTAACTTTGAAGAATATTCTATATGTATTTCTTTATGGTCCCCGATGGTTCTACTGCGAGAACCACTTGTATTACTTTGTACCCCGATGATCCTAATCGGAAGAACTAATAAGAGTCATGAGGCAGTCCCCTCTAATTGTAAAGGTGGTTCATTAGCACCCTAGTGTGGTTACTTGAGCCTACATGTGTAACTCGAGCCTACATGATTAACTCGAGCCTACATGACAGATGAGTTAACTTAAGTGAACAGATGAATATAAATAGAGGTGTAGTGCTCCTCATTTGAGACACACACACTCACTTGAGTAGTGCACTTGTGGAGGAGAGAAGTAGTTGGAGAAGGAGGAGGATCAGGTTTTTGATCTCCTTGTTGGTTTTACCTTTTTACCTTTTTGGGGCATCTATATTGAGGAAGCTTTTGCTGGGTTTTTCCCTTTAGGGTTTTCCTAGGATAAATCTATGTTGTTCTTGTGACACTGTTTCTTTCAATGATCATGTTTATATGCTTTTGTTATGGAAATGAAATGAAATACTGATTTTTTTAGCTAAGCATATAAAAATTTAACATGGTATCAGAGCCACCCTGAATAGGACAACTTTCACAAGGCAAAATAGCTCTCCCTCTCTCCGTGGAAGAAATTAGGGCTTCTTCCTGAAGAGGAATATTTGAGTGAGCCTGGCATAGGATTTCTCTCCTCATCAAAATTGAAGTTTAGAGACCTGGATCAAGATTTTTGGTTGGATGAAACTCCGGGAAAGTCAAACCCTAGTTTGATCCCAAGCTAGAAAAACCCTAAATACTAAAACTGTTAAGTTTTGGTAAATTCACTATATCCTAAGATTGGCGAAGGTTCACAAGCTAAAAATTGCAGAGACCTAAGATAAACTCCTGATGTACACTGTATACAAAATTCAGCCCCAGATTTGCTATATTTTGGGAGATATGATCCCTCCAAGTTAGGGTTCTAGCCTCTTCCAGAATTCATCCCTCAACAGGACACTTGGGGACAATTGCTATAGCTTGGGCTACAGAGGTCCAAATTGAATTCCTAAAGATTTTCTAGAAATATCACAGACTTTAATTTCTATGGTCTGAATTTTAGAACTAGAAGATGAAACAGTGACACGTGGCAGTCCGTACAACTTCGTTGTTCTGAACAGTCCTGTAAGAGGTCACCGTGGGAAAAGGATCATAAATCCCAATTGGTGAAACAAATGCTGATGAAACCTATGTTTTTGGATTAGGGACATGCGAGGTTACCTCAGTGTGAAATTTCAGACATATAGGAGCATTAATTTCGGAGATATCACAGAAACAGTGACAGGCATTTCTGCAGAAGAAATTGGAAAACTAGGCTTCCTGTTCCGGGAGCTTCCCTCCACTGTTTTCAGAAAGGGAGTACATTAGACAGATCCATTTGAAGATATATATCTTTCTATCCAATAAAATCTTAAATATTCCAAGTTTTTAAAATTAGGGTTTCTCTGACAAACCCTAAATCAGCTAGCTCTGGAAGCAGGACGGACACCTCAAATCGGTAAGATCTAATCTTTTGCTATTTGCATTTGAGGTTCTCATTTCAAAGTGATCTATCACATCAGCTTGATGATAAGCTTGGTAAAGTTGACAACTTCCAAGCATGGAAATATTTGATCTCTTTAAAGAAAATGAATTGGACATCTACATAAGTAGAGAGGTTCCAGTTCCATACGGAGATGAGGCTCAAAGCCTTACACAAGAAGAACTTGATCAAGGCCAAGAAGATCATTGTTGATTCAATCACGGATCAAATTGTACCACAAGTGTCTTCTGTAAAGACACCGAAGATGTTTGATTCCTTGATCAAGCTATTTGAAGATAAGAACTTAAATCAGAAGATGGCTTTGAGAAAATAGTTGAAGAATGTGAAGATCCAGAATGCAGAACAACTTGAAGCGGTAGAAGAAGAAGTGGAGAATGCAGAAGTGGTGATAGGAACCTTGAATGGCCTCCCAGGATCATGGGATTCATTCATGTAAAGAATGTATGCTAGAAGGAAGTAATTTCTTTCAGCTCGACTCATAAGAAGAGAAGAAGAAGATGGGAGCAATTGAAGATCAAGCTCTCACCATTCAAAGAAGATCCCTCAAGCGATGAGGAATATGAAGAACTCAATTCTTGAAGAACCTCTTATTCATCTTATCATTTGGATAAGAAATGATGATTTCATGAATGAAGAAGATGATAAAGCAGAATGATGAAGATGGATTCTACCCACAAAACAAATAAAAGATAAGTATTCAATTGTCATTTCATGATATTGTTTTGTTATACATTTGATTATATTCAGTTGATGTGTTATGCATGATAGATTGTTTGCATTAATGACTGTATACCACTAATATGCATGTGATGGGTAAGTAGCTTATGGTGCTATACAACTCTCCATTGCTACTTATCAAGCTTCTTTGCTGACATATTGGATTAGTGCACAATCTCAATGATGTCATGGTAGAGATGGAAGGAATCTAGAAAGTTTATGTGAGATATGGATGAATGTTGTATTGTCTAAACAGTTACATGATGCATAAGAATTTGTTGTTTTATGAAATAGTTCTAACCATGCAACTGGTGCATTTGAATTGTAGGAAAGGTCATGTACAACCTCCTACAAGAAAATAAGGATGATACTTGTTCCAAAGAACAAGAGATGACAATTCAAGATTCACTCCAATAAACATGAATCTGAAGCTCCCAGGGTTAGTGATACCATGACGGAAGAAAGAGCTTCAGAGAGCGGTAGATCCACCTTGAAGGATGAAGACCACCATGGGTACAAGAGATAACTCAAGATGAATAAAAGAATGCTATGAAAGAAGCTATGATCAAAGAATAACAGTTGATCATGGGGAATGATGTATACGATATGATTTCAAGACATAAAGGGAAGTACGTACTATCTTCCATATGGATCTACAAGAACAAGTGTACAAAGCAAGGTTCAACCAAGACGGGTTCACCTAGTAGCTGCAAAACATGTGATGAGATATCTGAAAGGGACTATAGAATTTGGTCTATACTATGATGGTAGCCATGAGTATAGATTGTATGGCTACATAGATGCAGATTGGATGGAAGTATCTCAGATAGGAAAAGCACATCAGGTAGATTCTTTTGTTTGAGATCTGCTATGAGTTCATGGTTTAGCAGGAAACAATCCAGTGTTTCTCTTAGCACGATTGAAGCAAAATACATAGCAGATTGCTCTACTAAGTTGTGAAGCCATATGGCTTCAGAAGCTGATATCAGGTCTCTTTGACCTGAATATGGATACTACAATGATTCTATGTGATAACCATAGTTGTGATGACAAAGAACCCTGTGTTCCGACATAACACATAGAAATCCGGTATTTCTACATACAAGATAAGATGCAGATGATGATACTGTAGATGCAGATGATGGTGATTCAATATTTCTATATTGAATATAGAGATGATGATGTTTCAGTATTCCCATGCTGAAGATATAGATGATGATGATTTCAATATTCCCATACTGAAGATATAGATGATGATGATTTCAGTATTCCCATACTGAAGATATAGATGATATTTCAGTATTCACATACTGGAGATACAGATGGTGATAGTTCAGTATTCACATACTGAAGATGTAGATGATGATGGTTTGGATGATGATGTACTGACAAAGCCTCTGCCTTGAGTAGAGTTTGAACACTTTCGAGACAAGCTTGGTGTTGTTTGGAAATACCTTCCTCTAAAGGGGGAGTAGTGATGTTGCAGTGGGATTTGATCATCCCTGGGCATTTTCCCTAAAGTGATCCAGAGACCTTGGTCCTCGAGAGTGAAGAGGGATTGTATCATCCCGAGACATCTGTCCACAATAGATCCGGTGACCTCGTTCCTCGAGAACGTGGTGGGATTGTATCATCCCTGGGCACTTGCCCTAAAGTGATCCGGAGACCTCGGTATCGATAATGAAGAGGGATTGTATCATCCCGGGACATCTGTCCATAATAGATCCGGTGACCTCGGTCCTTGAGAATGTGGTAGGATTGCATCATCCTTGGACATCGTCCTAAAGTGATAGGGACTGATTCTCCCGTAATCAATCCGGTGGCTTCGGTCCTCGAGAATGTGGTAGGATTGCATCATCCTTGGACATAGTCCTAAAGTGATAGGGACTGATTCTCCCGTAATAAATCCGGTGGCTTCAGTCCTCAAGAATGTGGTAGGATTGCATCATCCTTGGATATAGTCCTAAAGTGATAGGGACTGATTCTCCCGTAATCAATCTGGTGGCTTCGGTCCTATCGAATGGAGTGGGATTGCATCATCCTTGGAAATAGTCCTAAAGTGATAGGGACTTATTCTCCCGTAATCAATCCGGTGGCTTCGGTCCTCGAGAATATGGTAGGATTGCATCTTCCTTGGACTTAGTCCTAAAGTGATAGGGACTGATTCTCCCGTAATCAATCCGGTAACTTCGGTTGTCGAGAATGTGGTGGGATTGTATCATCCCTGGACTTTAAGTACAAAAGTGATCCAAAGACTTTTTGTCTTTGAGTTGTGGATTGCAGGTTGTTGCTGATGATCGTGATGACGTACTGATAGAAAGATCAGAGTATGATGATGACATACTGATCAAAAGATCAGAGTATGATGATGATGACATACTGATCAAAAGATCAGAGTATGATGATGATGACGTACTGATCTAAAGATCAGAGTATGATGATGATGTTTCTATGTTGATGATGTCTCTGATCGAAATATCAGAGTATGATGATGATGTCGTTGTTGATGATGATGATGTTCTCTAATCGAAAGATCAGAATATGATGATGATGATGTTTCTCTGATCGAAAGATCAGAAGTTGCTGATGATGATGATGATGTTCTCTGATTGAAAGATTAGAATATGATGATGATGCTATTGCTGGCGATAATGATGTTCTCTGATCGAAAGATCAGAATATGATGATGACGATGTTTCTCTAATCGAAAGATCAGAAGTTGCTAATGATGATGTTCTCTGATCGAAAGATCAGAATATGATGATGATGATGTTTTCTGATCGGAAGATCAGAAGTTGCTTATGATTATGATGTTGCTGCTGATGATGATGTTTTCGGATCGAAAGATCAGAATGCGATGATGATGATGATGTTTCTGATCGAAAGATCAGAATGTGATGATGATGAGATCCTGATGATGATGATGCCGTATTATCAAGGTATGATGATGATGACGTACTGATCGAAAGATCAGAATATGATGATGAGTTGATGTTAGAGTATGATGATGTTCGGTTGATGATGTTTCTGATCGAAAGATCAGAATATGATGATGAGTTGATGTTAGAGTATGATGATGTTCGGTTGATGATGTTTCTGATCGAAAGATCAGAGGCTGATGATAATGATGATTTTGATTGAAAGACTAGAGTATGATGATGATGATATTTTGATGATGATGATGTTGATGTTTTTTTTTTGATGATGTTTCTGATCGAAAGATCAGAGTATGATGATGATGTTGTTGCTGATCGAAAGGCCAAAGTGCTGAAGAAGATGTTACTGATCGGAAGGTCAAAGTGTTGAAGATGATGTTGCTAATCAAAAGGTCAAAGTGTTGAAGATGATGTTGCTAATTAAAAGGTCAAAGTGCTGAAGATGATGTTGTTGATCGAAAGGTCAAAGTGCTGAAGATGTTGCTGATCGAAAGGTCAAAGTGCTGAAGATGTTGCTGCTGATTGAAGAGTCAAGATGCTGAAGATGTTGCTGATCGAAGCGGTCAAAGTACTGATGATGCTGAAGACTAAAGATTGAAGATGAAGACTACATGATGTTGAAAAGCTTCCAATGATTTATGGATGTATCACCCCGATGATGTTGATGATGTCCTCTATCTCTCTTCTATTATTGTTGTTGTTGACGTTGTTATAGAATACCCTTCTCGTTAAGGGGGAGTGTTGAAAGATTGTAACTTCGAAGAATATTCTATATGTATTTCTTTGTGGTCCCCGATGGTCCTACCGGGAGAACCACTTGTATTAC
>LPNX010035728.1:299976-314846 GCA_001517045.1 Pseudotsuga menziesii
CTGTTTATATACTTTTGTTATGGAAATGAAATGAAATATTGATGTTTTTAGCTAAGCATATAAAAATTTAACAAGGGAGAGGCCAAGTCAGATGTTATAGCCTTGTAAAACCATGACATTTTGCTCGATATTGTGTGAGTCCTGCGAAGACATGTTCGTATTGTAAATAATTTGACCATACTATCAAACAATGTCCATAATTGATTGCGAAATGGCAGCCTCAAATGGTGGTATCCCAATCCTGCACAAAACACCAACCCGAATCCCATCCAGAACATCTAAATGATTTCTGTCAAGCTAAGAGAAGTAAACATCGATGTCGTAACAAGAGGAGGTGCTGCGACTGGAGTAGATCAATATACGCAACATGGACAATCATAGGTGCGACCGACGACACAAAAGAAAGTACCATTCAATGTCCAAAAGAAAAGTAAGTATTCTTGGATGTGCGACCATAATTTGTCGACAAGAGTCAAGCGTTGATGTCTGGAAGACCGATAATGCAAATGCCTGAGCAATTTGACCATCTATTACGAAGGGAACCGATAGGAAAGGTTATTAAACTTAAAGAGTTTTTTAAAATTTGCTTATCACTAATCCATGATAAAGATGTTGTCACAAAATTGATAGCATTGATAGAAGAAACTCAGGAAGGGATCCGACTAGAAAGAAGAGTCAACCATTTGGGAAAAATGTCAAATGCTAGTCACGAGTTGTGAATGACCTCCCAAATAGGATATTATGATATGGATCATATCATTTCAGATCTACACTCTGATGTTAATATTTTGACAAGACAGACATGGGAAAGCATGGGAAAACCGCGACTGGATTGGTCTCCCATTCAGGCCAGGCTATCAAATTAGTTGAAGGTTCTACCTATTGGTCGACTGACTCAAGTACCTGTTGAGGTGGAAGGCCTGAGAACATATGGAAATTTCTAAGTGATCGACATTGCCGATGATACAAACCAATACCCTGCACTTTTGGGTATCGACTGGGCAATAGACAACAAGACCACGATAAAATTCATGTGAAGAATATTGTCATTTGAATATTCTGAGAGAGTGGTCACGCCAATTGATCCGTTGGAAGGACAAATATATGTTGAACCAATCCATAGTGAAGGACAAGGTGATTACCTGGACCATATATATAACATCGTCTCTTCGAAAGATGACTATATAAATCCAACAACTGATGGAAAGTTGAGTTGGAGGAGTGTTAGTTGATATACATATGATTCAGGTGAAGCATTAGAAAATTGAAGAATCAAATGCATGAAGTATCCATGAGAAGATGCGCAAGAATTACACAATTTGTGTGATGGGTAGGATATTAGGCAAGAAATATACCTACATATGATGGTTTACCTAACCTTGCATCTTTTCTAGCAGAATTTGAAGAAAAAGTTACAGAACCACAACGATTGTATGCCTTGGACTTTGTGCTGAAAGATACGCTTGCTAGATGGTGAGGTACACATAAACAATCTATCTCCATATGGTTGCAATGTAGGATATTGCTAGAGATAAGATTTGGAGAACATATCAATTATACTACTCAGAAATATACAGGATTGACAAATACTGTTGAACATATTGCGTATTGTTATGCGACATGGAAAGCATATCCATGACAAGAATGGTTTCATCATTTTGTACATACACTAGATATGATACAAAGGAATCAGTATACATCAGTAGAGATGTGATGAGGAACTCTTGATTGGGAGGAGCTAGATTGAAGTTTTACACATACATTTTATTTTGCAGATGACTATCCTTCGATTGATGTTGCATTGCAAGTAATGAAGACTTAGATATTTGAATAAATTCAAGTTGCAATGACAACTTTCATCAATGCAACGCGACAATCCACCATTGGATGGAATGTTACAATGTGACAGGAGAACCAGATGATGATGAAATACTCGATGTAAACATACCTGAGTCGAAAGGTATGCACGCAGTGGAGGGACTTGGTATCTCTAGTGACCAATTCCCGAGTCCTCTCAAAATCAATAAAGTTAATATTAGTTCGACAGAAAATCCAAAGTTCGCCAATATTGGAGATTATTGGGGTGACGAGACTGTAGGAAAGATCACTGATTTATTGCATGAGTTTCAAGATATGTTCCCTACCAAATTTTCAGAGATGAAGGGGATAATCAGATATCTGGGAGAAATGAAAATACCTTTGAGGCTTGACGTAAAAATGGTCAAGAAACAACCATACAGACTGAATATGCGCTATAAAGAAAAGGTCAAGGCTGAGTTGGAACAAATGCTAGACGTAGGTATTATAGATCCCGTCGAGGAATAAAAATGGATATGCTCGATAGTAGTTTTAGGCCTTTATCAATCTGTCCCTCCTCTTGGGATCGTGACCCAGGTTTAGTCCCTTCTGTTTGGTGCAACAAATCCCAAGATATCGGCCCGAAAGAGAAAATCCTAGTCGACAACACTTGCAACGTAGATGTAGTCTCACCCGAGATATCTTTCGTTCTTTATTGGGTAACTGCCAGAACCAGGTATTTGCAGTTGGGTGAGGGATTTACGATACCTCAGTCACATGCGAAGGTGCTTAACAAAGATTGAGGGCAGATTACTTATGCTTACTGTAAACAGTTAGATCTTAACTCGACTTATTCCTTTGCAACGATTCTAACACCATCCCAAGTGCAACATAAATGTATTTAACTGATAACAACATGACCGATATACATTCATTCATTCATGAGCAACTTATAAACATTCATTCACTGTAACAATTCTACATATAACTCAACACATTCAATCATTCACACAAATACATAGGAGTTAACGTGGGAACCTATCCGGGAAAAAAACCATAAGGTGCTCTTCATCTGGCATGAGAAATATATGCGCCTTTCATCTACGCACTAACATGCATACTCTACTCTAGATATTCTTCTTCTACTTTACAGACTCTTTCTTCCTCTCATGCTCTCTGATCTTCTCCCTTGCTCTCTTCATACTCAACTCTACTAACGATATGCACACAACTTGGATCAAATCAACCTCTCCTATAATTCTGCGCACTCAGCTGTAGATTCTTCAACTCAACATGCATTCATCTACCTCTAAAAGACAACAATCACAAACTACAACCAACAATCAGGAACTAACAGTCCAGAATCTAACCAGAGTCTTACAAGAGTCTATCGAGAGTCTAACCCGCATACAAATTAGGTTGTTCTCTTTATAGATGCATTTACATATTTGTTATGGACTTGTTAACTGTCACTTTCTTAGCTGACTTCCTATACTTATCCAACATGTTGTATTTCCTATTCTAGTGACACCTAATAATAGGCACTAACGACCTGAATTACAACAATATCTTCATACGTGTGGCTTCCACGATCTTTATGGCCCGTCCCTTTCTAACCATTTTGTCTTACTGACATTTTCCAACCGTTATGCTATTTGCACACGTTCTGGTACTGTTCTTCCGTTGCATCTCTTCTTGTCACATCCATTCCTTCTATCGCGCATCTTCCTTCTATTGTGACTCTTCCTTCATATCTTGCTCTTCATCCTTCTTTTGACGCTGCCTTTGTCGCAAATACTTTCTCTTCTTCTTTAGTTCTTATCCATACTTAGGCACAATTTTGAATGAATTATGCTTTCCTTTCCTTAGGCCCAACAGTAGTACAAGACAAAAAGGAATACATGCGAAGTAAGAATTTGTGTTGACCTGAGAAATATGAATGATGCTTGCTTACATGACCCGTTTCCAAATCCATTTACAGATGAATTACTAGAGAGTGTCGGAGGTCAAGAAATGTACTCATTCACTGATGGGTTTTCTGGTTCGATCAGATCAGAATCGCGAAGGAAGATCGATACAAGACTACCTTTGCGACGGAGTGGGGATGTTTCCAATATACGGTAATTTGCTTTGGACTTAAGAATGCTCATGCGATCTTTTCCAGAATAGTAGTTGTTGCTTTTAAATATTTCATTCGCAAATTTCTTGAAGTCTACTTCAATGATTGGATGGTATTTGGGCTTGTAAAAGACCATATTGCGAGCCTTAGAATGATGCTAGAACATTTTCACAAGTATCAAATTTCTTTAAACTTGGAGACATGTATTTTTTGCACCCTATTTGGAGTTCTGTTGGGCCATGTGGTCTGTCGCGATGGAATTTTGGTTGAACCGACTTAAATTGTGATCATTCTCGACCTACCACCACCGAATATAGTCAAGCAACTGAGAGAAACACTGGGACACACTGTATACTATAGAAAATTTATTAAGGGATATGCAAAGGTGACTACTCCAATGGAAAAATTGTTGAAAAAAGATGTCAAGTTACATTGGATGAAGAGATTCCAAGAGAGCCTAGACACATTGAAGAATAATATGGCTACAATGCCCACACTTGTATTTCCAAATTGGAAAAGGGAATTTCATGTTCATGTAGAAGCATCATCTATCACGCTTGGCGTGGTGCTATCACAACTAGGAGAAGGGTCAATCGATCATCCTATTGGCTTTGCTAGCAGGAAGTTGTCAACTCCAGAAAAGAAGTATACCATGATAGAAAGAGAAGGGTTAGCAATGGGATACGATCCGCAGAAATCCAGAGACTACTTATTGGGAGGACATTTCAAGGTGTACATAAATCATTCCACATTGAAATACCTGGTCAATAATCCAGTGTTGGGGGGGAATATATGTTGGTGGCTTCTCCTCTTTTAAGAATTTGATTTTGAAGTAATTGTAAAACCCAATTGATTAAACTTGGGACTAGACCATCTTTCGAGGATAGAAAGCGGTGAAGAACCTAGTAATCTAGAGGATAATCTCCCTGATGTGAAATTGTTTGCGATAACCATGTTTGATGATCAATACAGAGATATCATACAATTTTTTGAGTACGGGTTATGCGTCAGCTGAATTCACCACTAGGCAGAAGAAGCAATTGGTTGTGCGAGCTTTGGATTTCCAGTTGATTGCTGGACAACTGTATAAGATGGGTCCCGATGAGATTCTTCGTCTCTGTGTCTTAGAATACAAGGTGCTATTGATATTAAATGAAGAACATACTGGTGTTGCTGGAGGGCACTACGCTGGAAAAGCTATAGTGTGCGAGATTTTAGAAGCAGGATTATGGTGGCCCACCATGTATGTAAATGCCTGAAATTATTGTCGCAGCTCTGATATCTGCCAACGAACAGGAAAGTTGTCACGACAGGATGAGATTCCATTGGTATCTCATGTAACATTGCAGGCATTTGATAAATGGGCCGTTAAATTTGTGGGCCCTATTAGTTTGACATGGAAGTACATGGGTGCACGCTATATTATTATTGCGAGTGATTAACTGACCATATTTCTAGAAGCAGTGTTAGTAAAGGATTGTGCTGTTGCGACTGTTGCGATTTTTTTGTTTGAAAATGTCGTGACAAGTTTCGGTTGCCCAAATATTTTAATAAGTGATTAAGGTACGCATTTTGTTAACTAGTTGATTGAAGAATTGATGAAATAATTTCAGATTCAACATAGAAAAACAACACCATATCGCCCTCAAGCAAATGGTGTTGTTGAGGCCTTTATCAAAATCCTAGAAAATGCATTAACAAAGATTTGTAATATTCAAAGAGATGATTGGGATCATAAAATTTCCGCAGTATTATGGGCATATCACATGACTTGTAAGAAATTGACAGGTCACATTCCATTTTGCTTAGTGTATGGGAAAGAAGCTGTGATGCCGAAGGAGTACATTGTACAGAGTCTAAGAATTTCTATAATCACAAAAATGACAGATATTGATTATGTCAAGGAGAACTTGGTACAACTTGTGTAGCTGGAAGAAGAACGTTTTGTCTCAGGGTATCACCAAAACGTTCAGAAAGAAAGATAGAAGGTATGGCATGATTGGCACATTACGAACAAGCAGTTTTAGGTCGAAGGACTTGTTCTCATGTATGAAAACAAAATTTTCAAGCATCGAGGAAAGTTAAAAACACATTGGTTAGGACCGTATATCATCAAGGAAGATGACTAATGAAGGAGCTTTTAAATTACAAAAGATAGATGGAACATTAGTCATAGGAATGATAAATGGAAGTCAGCTGAAGCTGTATCATGAAAGCCGAGACTTGATCGCATAAAAAAAGAAAAAAGAAAAAAGAAAATAGGTTGTTGCTCACAGACTGCTAGTATTCCGTACAAAGAGAACAACATAAAAATAGGAACACATAAAAACTTTGAGCCTTTTATGTAGTTGTTGGTCGCATACTGCTAGTTTGTTGCAGAAAGAAGATAAGTCTCAGAAACTCGATGTCTGGCTCATATTAGAAGTTTAGTGTGAATACGCTTAGTTTGTCACAAGAAAATGAAATATGTCGAAGGAGGAATACAGGTCGTAGGGAGTGTGACGCCGCTACAAGAAATACTCGAATAATAGAGATGACAACTGGATGTCATTAATTTGAAAATCCATAGAGAATTTGGCGGCGTACTTTTAAGTCACTACTGTTATGATTGTAATGAAGTCACATAGGAAAGTGGTAGGTTACATAGTGGTTTCTATATGATGATTCAGACAGGTGATCCACATGATGGATCATGCTGTCACTGTTCCACTTAATGTTTGCACGTATGAAGGTTTGATAGAATGAGTGAGTAGGTAGTACCTACATTCGCCCTTTACTTTCAATTCATCCTGATGCGCTTGAATGAGGAACTACTCTCTACAACTCCCAAGGCTGAAGCAAGTTATTTGTTTACAGAAGTATGGCTACTATGAATCCTAGTGACACTACAGTCATAGAATCTGTCGTCGAATCTATGTTACCTTCGCTAATTATGGAAGATGCTGCCAAATATGTTCCATTACAAGCAGGGATGGGAGTTGAAGCTGACCAAGTTCTAGTCATCCCTGAGATAAGGATACGAACCGACCTACTGGGTTCGTCAATGAAGAAGCATTATAGTTCCCGCAAGACTAAAGTTTTCTCAGCACTGTTGATGAAGGATGAAGAAGCAATAGTTGAAATTCGGTTACCAGATGACATTCCCCTAAACCGCTGAATAGACTTGCAGAACGATTCACTAGAATGCACAGTACCATTGTAGAACCCATCGATCCGAACCAGATTTTGGATAACGACAAACAAAGATAAATTCCACCATCATCACCATAATTTTCACAAGAATTTCAAAATATAGTTGGCGGTGGTGTTTAAACGAAGAAGATGAGACTACTCATTTACATGCAGAAAAAGGAAGAGATCAATGAGATGGCTGATTTCCATGCAGAAAAGGAAGACGTCGATGAGATGACAGATTTAATTTTCAAAGAAAAGGAAGACGTCAATGAGATGACAGATTTCATCATTAAAGAAACAGAGAAGATGATTAGATGAAAAACTTCATTGCTGCCGAAGAAGAAGTTGATCAACATGGTCTTCGCGTGAGAGGGAAGAAGCCAAAGAAAAGAATGCTCAGGGAAGCACTTGGGATTTCGTCTCTAGCTTTCAGAATTGGTGATGTTGATGAAATTTTCCATCTCATTTGTCCTACCGCTCTGAAATAGTAACTTTACGTGATAGACGAAAGAAGAAAAGCAACGTCGAAAGATACAAAGAAAATCGAAGAAGTACAGTCGTCCAAGGCTATTGACCAAGTGTCTCAGACTTGGGAAGCCTTGATCGATGACGAAAAACTAGAAAAAGTCACAGAAGAGGTGCGCATAGCCGAGACAGAAGTAGCTTAGATGAATAATGAGATGAAAAAGTTACCCTTAGTAGAGAAGATGGCTAAGGTAGCAGAAATGAAGAAGGTACAATAGCAAGTGATGGTGTTGTTCACACAAAAACAACAAAGGTCAGATAAAGTTATAGAGTTGCATGCCAAAGCATAAAGGATTAAATGCATTATCCATCCTATACATCAGAGGGTGCGACAGGTAGTGAAAGTAGTAGGGCTCTTATTGTTGGAACACCTCAGTTCTGACCTTGTGGAAAACTTGTAGAAAGCAGAATAAGATGTGCGATGTGAGGCAAAAGAGATCCTAAAAATATTCCATGATTTTCAAGGTAAAGTAGTCCCAATGCAGAAGTAGAACAATAGAGTTTGGTGGCTCAGGACGAGCCACAGGTGAGTGTTGGGGGCCTGTTGGACCTAGGGAGAGTTAAGCATATTTCATTTAGAATTATGCCCAAATATGTAAATATTTCAATCGCAGAAAGAAAGGAAGTTGGGACATAGGTAGAAGAAGAAGGAAGAAGGAGCTACGCCAGAAGTAACCATGGAAGGAAAAGTTGCGACAAAGGAAGAGTTGCGACAGAGGAAGAGTTTTATAGAAGAAGAGTTCACGACAAAAGAGAAGCTGCGATAGAAGGAAACTATGCGACAAGAAGAGTTGCGACAGAGAAAACCATGTCAGAAGGTGTGCAACAATTGGAAAGTGACAGTTAAAAATATCGTGGGTGCAAGATCGGCTAAAGTTGGTGGATGTCGCACGTATGAAAGCATCTTTGTAATTCAGGCCATTAGTGCCCACTGACTTGTGCTGCTAGAATATGAATGACAACATGTTGGCTAACTGTATGAAGTCAGATGAGAGCGAGATGTAAGAGTCTATAAGAAGGAAGAACCTAGTTTGTGTGTGGGTTACTTACTCACTTCCAGATCAGTGTGCTCTCTTAGCTTCATGAAGGTTGTATTGTCCGGGTTGCTTAGCGATATGCTGTTGTTGCTTAGCTATTTTTTCAGAAGAGAGTCAGTTAATTGTTTGGTAGAGAGTCATGGAATTGTGCAGTTGAGTGCGCAGAAGTGTAGAGAGATTAAGTTGATAAAGGCTATGTGCAAGCGATAGTAGAGTCAAGTATAGAAGGATAAAAAACATAAGACTAGAGAGCATGAGAGGAGAGATAACTCTGTATAGATAAGAGAATAATATCTAGAACATAGTTTGCAACTCAGTGCACAGACAAAAGGTGCCATATATTTCTCATGCCAAATGAAGAGCGCCTTTGTAGTTTTTCTCGGATGGGTTTCCACGTTAGATACTGTATCGAATGTGTAACTGATGAATGTATTTTAGTCACATGTATGTTTGCTATGAATAATTGTTATGTATTTGCTTAAGAATGAGTTATATGTATATGTCGCAATGCTATAGTCTATTTTGTCTATACTACATTATATTTACTATTATAGTATATGTGGATGGTTGAATAGAGTCACATATTAATTGTACATAATCAGTATAAGGATTACAACTATGACCGACTTTGGTCGAGCACCTTGGTAGAACAACAAGGGAAGAGAAATCCCTCACCCAACTGCAAAAACTGGGTTATGGTAGTTACCAATAGAAAGATATCTCGGGTGAGACTACATCTACGTCGTAGATGCTTCTGGCTGATCCTTGCTCTGTCGGGACAATATTTGGGGCTTTGTTGCACGCGAAGGGGAGGGACTAAACCTGGTTCGAACAATCGACACCTTATATTAATCATGTATTGATCATGGAAAATCCATTAGCATGCTCATTAATAGTTATATGGGGATCACGTTCATTTATTCGTAACATGTACCAACAAACATCAAAGATAACTAATTTGAAGGATTCCAAGTATAACTTTAGTATATCTTTCAAGGATCCCATCGGTGCTAGAGGAAAATTAGTAACCTGAAATACTACACTTATTCCACAATCAAAAGTGTTCTTGTTATCATCAAACTACTTAATTATTTTTTTTGCTATTGCATAAAATAACCTTGTAGTGTTTCACCTACAACAATATGTGTGTGTGTGTTGATCAAAATTATCAAAGTGCAATATTGTCAACTGATAAACATATTTAGACTAGTAGTTGCTTAAAATTTCGAGAAACAAATAACACTAGCACATCTAATATACAGAACAAAAAATGTGGCTAATTATGATCACTTGTATATGTTGTTAGGAATATTGCACCTTCTGCGGATGGAAGCTGTTCCTCTGGTCTGAATGGTTCAAATCCAGAACAAATAAGTGAATGAAAAAGGGTGAAAACCTTCCTTGAATGTTGTAAACACCTGGAATAATGCTTTGATGATGAACCTATGTACCTGCAGAACATGTCAAACAAACAAGAACATCAAAGCTACCAGAACATTATTTACACATCCATACTAGTGACTAAGGAATCCAGTAACATATACATGCGAGATCAGTACAACAGATATGTGGGACGAAAATCAGCTTTGCATTAAGAAATCAATGAAAAAGCTTACAACCATTTCCTTAGTGTTGAAAAACTCCTCCACAAGACAAACACCTCATCCCCGATAGCTCCAACTTGCTCTCTTGTGCTCTCCAATGGATTGGGCTAGGTAGTCAATTCAACAACATAACATTACCATTGAGTTCTCTCCCTCAACCATGGATGTGAGCTTGTATTTATAAGACTCAAATAGATAGGCATGGTTGAGAGAATTGTAGGTGAGGTGGCTATAAGATCCTACCAAGAGGGATCTCGACTCCAACCAACCCAAATTGATAGGGATAAGGGAGGACACGAGGCTCATGTTCTAGAAATCTCGAGAATCCTCTTTTTTTCCAATTTTACCAAGGGTACCACCACTTATATACCTTTATGATAGAGCGGTGTAGGTAAGAACTGGTTCAAGAACAAAGCACATACACGGTGGCACCGCTTCTCCATAACAAGACTCAGGCGATGTTGAACAAGGTACCGCTCATCAGCTAAAGGGAAAAAGTGGTTCTAGGGTTTTTTTATGGAGAATTGACATCCAGAGCATGTCTCCACTCCAATTTTAGGATTTAGAGAAAACACAAGTGTTAAGGATCTCATCACATGTTGGTGGCAGGATTTGGGTATAATAGAATGCCCCCCCCCCAAAGCATGAGGCTTAGAGGGATATGATAAGCGAGAGCTTTGAGAGAACAAGTTGTCACTTCGAGGTAAGAGTCAGCTTGATTGGAGAGTTTCGTCAAGTAGGAATCTGCAATACATCAATACTTTTGACTCATAGACAAATGTAACCAACTCATGGCTATAGACCAATACAAGGCATATCCATGAGAGGAATAAACAACCATGGCTACTAGAATACAACGTAGATCCATGTGATAGAGGACTCAAACTTGGACATAGCTACCAGATATACAACATAGATCTATGTAATACAGACGCAAATTTTAGCATAGCCACGGCCATACAAATATTGATCCATGCTTAATATACAAAACTCCATCGCAACCTGTGGAAAGCAACGATTGCTAAACAAGTACCCAGGGTCTTTGTCTCATTTTCCACAAAGTACAATTCTATCCATGTGATTACAATGTTCTGAACTTGAACATGGTAGAAACCACTTGATTACTGGCCAATGATGTGAACCGTTAACAAGTGCGAGGGATATCGCCATTGATGTCAATGATTCCCAAGGTACCCTAGTACAATCTAATGAGTGTGAATAGATGTCTTGATGTCGAACACCCAGTCGATTCTATTGATCAAAGGTTAATGATGTGAATCTATGTGGAGAGCGAGAGAATCTGTCATTGAGGCATACAAATCTCAAGGTACTAAATTTGTTTCTAAGACTATTTCCCGGATGATGAGTTGAGGTTAACAGGAATAGTCTCGTCGAAGGAGGGCCATGATGAATCCCACATTGGCGACACGTAACTTGGAACAAAGTTCTAGAATGATGTGAATGAAGTAACCATAAGACTAACTCAAAAGTACTGACACAGAGGCTATTTTGACTGCAGAGGTAAACTTCTTCAACTTCCCTTTGAACATCGAGCGACACGACAAAAGACTTGGCAGCATGACTAGACCAGACAAACACACAATGCGATGGTGGACAATGCATTCTTTTGAAGGATTCAAAGGAATGACATGATTCATGAAAGTGGATCATCATGGAAATCAGCTAAATACCCAATTGACTGAAATGATATGTAGACAAGTGCCATGTTCAATGGTAACGACAAACTGCCATTTATTTGCAAAATGATTCCCTTCCCTTAATTCCCCATCATGATTGATGAGTGCCTCTTTTCATTTTTACGAGTTCAAAGAGGGTAACAAACACTCGTTGTAGCTCGTCCAAAGACAAGTCCAAACTCATATGTTTTACGAACCTGAGAGAGGAGGGGTTCGTTCCCAAAAGAGGGTCTCTCAATGTTTAATTTAACGAGTCTAATGAAAGTTAACTCGGTATCGTTCATGTTTAGAGAGTCTGAACGACCACGGAAGAAGACTCCACAAGGTCCTTTTTCATAAATAGTTCATCTGAACCGAAAAAGTGATAATCAGATGAATGACTCTTCAAGTGTTTTAACGAGCGTGAAGAAGATAAGATCGCTCGACAATCTTTTTCGTATTTAAGGAGCTCGAAAAGAGTTTAAAGAGGACTCCACTAGGTCTCTTTTCATGATGAGGGATTTTATGAGTCTGAAAAGAATCAGAAAAGAACTCAGACCTTCGATGCTAAGTTTGGAGAGCATGACCAAAGTGTCGCAATAAATTCTCAAAGACTTTTTCCATTTTATGGTAGTATGAAAAAGTCAAAAACAAACTCCCAAAAACTTTCACTGCTACCGTTCTTTATCCTGCAACAACTGTAAAAAATTTCCAATAAACGACATTAAAGGATCATGACTGATATTTTTCTTGTAATAAATGATTTTAAAAACAAAACTATGTCATGCCAAAACCTAGAATGCTTATAAAATTTATGTAAATAGTAAAAAACAAAACATTTTACCATTCACCAATAGTGGAGAGTCTTTGGAGAAGTTTCTTGGCTAGATTTTCAGTTGGTGATTCTGGTAGCATTTATCATCGGATTTACGTGTTGTCAGTTCCAGGCAAAAGCTTGAACCTTGCTCTTTCATTTTATGGTTTCATTTTTTATTTTTGGGGGTGTTTTGGGCAGTTTGAGCGAGCCCTAAAACCTTGAATGCAGAATTGCTCTTATCCCTTGCGGGATAAGTGGTACCCCATAGGAATCATGCCTAAAATACTTCACTCAGGTGGTGCCACCGCCTGTCCTCAATGAGACTCAGGCGGTGCCAGCTGTGGGTAAAGAAAAACATATACACAAGGCAAATTAGATAAAATTTTGATGATTTGAAAGGTTGATGATGTTTCCAATTGGCCTTATGATTTTTTTGGCAGGTTTCTATTGGTAAAAAATGGTTATTTGGAAAGAGAGGCAACATGACAATGATGATGCATTTGTCGAAAGAATAGCGAGATGTATAGCCACGTTGAGGGACTGTGGTCTTCTGAAGTTTTTCCACACACCCAGCATGGTGTCACATGAGTGTTTATTGGAGCATATTCTCCATTTGTGGAATCCAGAGCAACAATATTTTGAGGTGGGTGCTCATGCATTGACAATTGAAGTAGAAGATATCTACTTCTTGACAGACTTGTCGAGACGGGGTGCTCCCATCTCTTTGACTAGTTCCCGTGGAGGGGACATCACCACCCAAGAATTAATAAATCACCATTGTATTCCCGGGACCAGAACATCAGGGAAGAAAATTCCCATCAAAGCAGTGGTGGATGGCCCTCTTTGCACAGTCTTATTTACCATGCAGAGAGTGGCAGGGAGCCAAGGGGTTCATCAGGCATCTAGAGCGCATATGATCTATGCTATAGAGGCTATGGCACCCACAGTATTCAACTAGGTGAAGGCTCTACTATCGGTTTTCAAAGATCAACTGACCAAGTGTCGGTAGGGAGAGTTGAAGCAGTTCGGTTTCAGATCCATTTTAGCGTGTTTCTTTTTTGAGCGGGTCCCCCAACTGAGACCCCAGGTAGTATTCACAGAGTTGAGGGTGAGAGACCCTCGCATGCTAAGGTGGGTTCAGATCATGGACCGCACAGGAGCAGGTAGGGGCAGGGTGAAGTTTGGAGACCCATTTTTCTGATGGCTAAGAGACTAGCTCCTCATGGTTGAGGACTACGCATACGCGGGTACTGATTTCAGGGGTGACCCTGATCTACCGCTTCCACCTGGTGCACAGTGGGGCGACATTGGTAAGAAACAAAAACCCTAAAATGGCAATCGTGTTTTTATGTTTTATATTTTTTTATGTGTAGTAACAAGACTTAAATGTTTTCATGCATATGTCGGAGTAGCACGACCTGGGGGATCCTCCCCATTAGATAGGCCAGCCGGAGCTCGTTTTGTTCCACAGGGTTTGATGTGATAGGGGAGCTAGAGGAGAACCTCGAGAGGTTAACTCTAGACATACCAGATGCCTCGATCGACGACCTCCCACTAAGGTACCAGAGGCCCACTGCAGGAGTACCAGGTCGTTTCAGTAGACTGCTACGTCGAGTAGCCCGGGCGGTCATGT
Source organism: Pseudotsuga menziesii (assembly GCA_001517045.1). Classification (NCBI taxonomy): domain Eukaryota; kingdom Viridiplantae; phylum Streptophyta; class Pinopsida; order Pinales; family Pinaceae; genus Pseudotsuga; species Pseudotsuga menziesii. Next base: position 314,359 of record LPNX010035728.1, read on the forward strand.
GTTACCACAAGCATTACTAGATGATAGGCCGCAAGATGTATTACTGAAAGCTGATAGATAGCTTTAGGATTTTTGTATGACAATTTTTTGCCTGAAAGCCTGAGCGCTTCAGATGAGGTCTTGTGACCTATTTTTTGTAAAACATTTATACATACATACATACATACATACATACATACATACATACATACATACATATATATATATATGTATACACATATATATATGTGTATATATATATATATATGTGTATATATATATATATATGTGTATATATATATATATATGTGTGTGTATATATATATATATGTATGTATGTATGTATGTATGTATATATATATATATGTATGTATATATATATATGTATGTATGTATAAATGTTTTACAAAAAATAGGTCACAAGACCTCATCTGAAGCGCTCAGGCTTTCAGGCAAAAAATCGTCATACATATATATATATGTATGTATATATATATATATATATGTAT
>LPNX010035728.1:315239-334501 GCA_001517045.1 Pseudotsuga menziesii
CTACAATCACAGGTTGTTTAGGAGGCCTTGCACATGGTCCTAAACCATTTCCAAGGCCCTCCTAAACCATGTACAATAAAACCATGGGTTGTTTAGAATGCCTTGCACATGGTTTTAAAACCATGTGCAAGGCCAACATTTTTTTGGGATAATTCAATTTTGTGTTTTTTTTTTCACCCACATATTTTTTTTAGGGATAATTAAATTTTTACTTTTTTATTGTTTTTTAGGTAGGAAGATTACAACATCTCCCCCATATTAGATTGTTTTTGTAGCCGAAAATTATTTTGGCCTATTAGAAAAATGATTTTTTATTAATAAAAATAAGGTTACTAAAGTGATATTATTTTTTATTGTGTTACAAAATCTCTCCCATAATATTCACTATCACTATTATTTTTTGCCGACATGTTACAAACGTTACTGACTTTACAAGATCTCCCCCATAAGGTATCCAGATGGGTGCAGTATGCAGCATCCAAGAATGTCCAACGCCTCACTCTGTGTCAATGCCCGTGAAATATAGAAATCCCTCCTCCTGCTGCCCTTTTCAGCTGTGGTAGTCTAACTACACTTCAACTCTCCAACTACAATCTCACAAATATTCCAAATGGTTTTATCTGATACAAGAATCTCATTTCTTGCTCTTTCAGTAATATCGAATTCACTGATGAATCTTTAGCTCTCTTCATTTCTCGTTGCCCAGTTCTGCAAGAACTTGCCATAAACCCTTCTGTTGTCCTGTTGAAGCCTGTAATCTCAGGTGCCCACATTAGAGATATAGTTATAAATGATAATCACGTCGAGGTTTTAACCATAAAATGTCCCAAACTTGTAACTCTGATACCAGAGAAGATAAATGTTTTGAGAGTGAATGGGGTGTTCTTTCAAGAAATTTCCCATGGCGTCCGCAACGTGAAAATGGAGTGTGAAAATAGATTAGTTGAACTGTCGTTGATATTGGAGTTGGATGAAGATGCACCCAGTGTTTCAGCTGAAAGGGTTCGTGAAATTGTGAGTGAGTTCAAATCATTGAAGAAACTCTCCATTGATCTTTGGGGCCTCCTTCCTAGGGAAAACGCAGAGATGACTGTTCCTCTTTTCAAGATCCTCGAGAGGCTTCCTAATCTCGAGTTTCTGTCCATGGCTGGCCTCTTTGTTGTGGTAAGACAGAATTGGACTATAATAACTTTGTGATGTCTTTACGGTGGGAAGTGTCACCACTGTATTGCATAATCTGGACAGAATATATATAGTAAAGTTCATTTATTTTTATTTTTAAGTCGAAAAGTTGACATAGTTTTGGCTTTGCAATGCAACGCAGGAGTTTGCTAGAGATCTGCTGCCACGATGTTTAAGCACCCCACTGGATAATCTTCGGATAGTTCACGTAGACACTATATACCTGGATGATAGGGATATTGCTGTGTTGGGTTGCTTGCTTGAGAGCTGTCCTGCCCTTGAAATCATGGAATTTTGACTAGAAGATCCATATACTGAAGCTGGGTACTTGAGATTTTCAGAAACATTGTTTTCATTGACCAGAGCTTCAACGTAGGTGAGGATATGCCAGGGCATTGCAGACGGCCACCCAATATTTTAAACATTGTTGTACTGCCATTACACATTTTCTCTGTTTGGAGATGATCCTCTTCCTCGATTACCCATGATGCTCTGCGATATTAATGGATGGCTAAGAAAACAACTTCTGAATTTTAATTTAATGCATTAATCTGTGAGTGCTTATTCAATGTGTTATTCTGTGCTATTATGTTTACGGAGATAAAATGACATTATTTTGTGCTATTAGTTTTTATTAATAAAATTAACGTTACTAAAGTGATATTATTTTTTATTTTGTGTTACAAAATCTCTCCCGTAATATTCACTATCACTATTATTTTTTGCCGACATGTTAGTAACGTTACATCACGTGACAAGATCTCCCCCATAATATTCACTTTCACAATTATTTTTTGCTGACATGTTAGTAACGTTACATCACGTGACAAGATCTCCCCCATAATATTCACTTTCACTATTATTTTTTGCCGACATGTTAGTAACGTTACATCACGTGACAAGATCTCCCCCATACTGGGCTGTGGAGCGCCTCTCGGCGCAATGATTTTTATGTGACTTTTACAGTTTATTTACAGTGAACCATGTTTGATTTTCACGTCATGAATGGGAAATATGCTAGTCTAGGATGTAATTTGCCAATGAGTCGGCAACTGCATTATCTTCCCTAGGGATATGCCTATAGGTAATAGCTTCAAATGACCTCTCCAATAAATGCACCCTCCGAAAGAGACAGAGAAGCACGAGATTCTTGATAGCATAGACATGGTTTAAATGACAAACCACTAGTTGTGAGTCCATCAAAACTACCAAGTTACGAACATCTTGGGAGGAAGCTTCAGGCAGAATACCTATGACTGCTTGATACTCGGTGATATTGTTGGTAGCAGGACCGATACAAACTGCTCATGAACTGACCAAATTGTAAGCTAGGGAATAGAGAACCTAAGCAGCCGAGGCAAGATTCAAGGTGTGGTGGCAAGCACCATCAGCGAAGTCGTAGAAAGCCATCTGCTCTGCATGACCAAAACATGGTATAAATAGATACATACACTAAACTCAAAACCATATTGAAAATACTTAAGCACACTAAAAAGTCAAGTAATATACATATATACAAGGTACTATACAAGAAAAATCTAGGCATAGTACCTCTTTAGGTACAACCCATTGCGAGGTTGTACTAAGGGGATTCCATCATAGTCCACGAGCTTGTAGGCCCCTTTCTCTAGAACTTTGGAAATAACGAAAGGACCGTACCACATGGATTCGAACTTTCCTTTCCCTAGTTTGTCATGTCTCTGATCATAGGTTAAAACTAGGTCACCTTCATTAAAGGCACGAGGTTGGACAGAATTGTCATACTGCACCTTGACGTGTTTCTTGTGTGCCTCATTAGCTAAGGCAACATCTCTTCTAGTTTTTTCAAGGTTGTTCAAGTAAAGAATTCTTTCTTCCTCTGTGGAAGTGTCTGGGAGAAGTTCGACCACAAGTTTAAAGGATGGAATTTGACATTGAATAGGCAAGATAGCTTCTAGTCCATAGACAAGTTGGAAGGGTGTAAAACTAGTAGCTGTTTTTACCGAAGTCCTGTAAGCCCAAAGAACGGAGAAAAGAATATGGTGCCAATTGGATTTATGGTCTCCAACCATCTGACGCAGCATTGTTTTCAATTTTTTTTTAATGGCCTCGACTTGACCATTAGCTTGCGGATAATAGGGCATTGAGTTTTCATGACGAAAACCTAGCTTGGCACTTTTTTCCTCCATCATTTGATTGCGGAAATGTGATCTGTGATCTGTAACTATGGACTGCGGGACTCCGAATATTGCTATCACATGATTGAACAGGAAGAGAGCAACAATATTACCATCCTCTGCATATGTAGGCATAGCCTCAGCCATTTCGTAAAATAATCAATGGCTACGATGATGTAACCATGCCCACCGGCTGAGGTAGGATTACAATGCATGTAATCGATCCCCCATTTGGCGAAAGGGCCAACGACAATGATGGGGTGTAATGGAGCAGGGTGGGTGCGCTTTTACAGATAGAAATGTTGGCAGGGTGGGCATTTCTTAACAGCATCATGACAATATTTAAAGATTGAAGGCCAGAAATAACCACCGCGAAGGATTTTCTGGGTTGTAGCCATCCCAGATAGATGACTGCCACATGCTCCAGAGTGGTAGTCATTCAAAACTTGTTCAGCTTCGTCGTGGGTAAGGCATCACCGAAGAACGGAATCAATACCACTTCTATACAAAGTGTCATTCAAGATGAGGTAGTGTTTTGCGTGGTGACAGATACAACGGCGATCGTCACAAGATAGAGTGGGTTGAAATCTTCATGTTTGTAGATAAATGAGAAAATCTCCATACCATGGGTCAGTAGTGCTTATCAGGAACAAGAATTCATTCGGGAATGAATCACTGGGCTCAGATTTCGTCGAAGCATAGGGAATATCACACATCAGCTCAACAAAAGGATTTCTTTGATGTAGCTTTGGCAAATTCCAGATCAAACTCTTGTAGGATGACTATCCATTAGGAATATTTGCCCCCGAGTACCTGATGAGTTAGGATGTAATACATAGGGTTTTGGTTTTCCAATACGGTGGTTGTGGGTAGCAAAATGTAGTGACAAAATTTCTGAACAACAATGACCATGGCCAATGCTAATTTCTCCACGCGTGAGTATCGAGTTTTGGAATCCATGAGATTTTTACTAGCACAGTATATCACGTGCTCCTGACCGTCGGGATTCTCCTGCACCAAAACCATAGCGATGGTAGTAGTGGAGGAAACAATGTATAAGAGAAAATCCTTTGAATAATCTGGGGGGGGTATCACAGGTGAGTGAGTCAGAGCGTGTTTGAGATTATCAAAGGCCCGTTGGGTGTGGTCATCCTAAAAGAACGAAGTATCTTTCTTAAGGAGACACATATAACCGTATGTTTTCTCTTCAAAATTGCAAATGAAATGATGGAGGAAGTTTGCCTTCCATTGCAAACTTTGGATTTCTAGAAGGTTGGTTGGGGCTGGTAGGGCTAGAATAGCGGCAATTTTCAATGGATCTATTTGGATGCCATCCTTAGAAACCACAAAGCCTAACAGGCATCCCATCTCGACGCAAAAAACACATTTATGAGGATTGAGCCGTATGTTATAATGGCGACATCTTAGGAAAATGTCTCTAATATGACCAGGGTGGTCCTGCCGTCGCTGTGAATGAGCTGGGAGGTCATCAAGGTACAGTTCTACAATATGTTTTATATCATGGTGACACATAGGACATAGCATGCTGGAAAGTGGCTCCAGCATTTTTTAGGCTGAATGGTAACTTCCTGTATGCAAAGGTTGCCCATGGGAAAATAAATGCTATCTTGTGCTGATCAGTGGGTAAAATATCAATCTGATTATAACCCAAAAATCCATCCATAAATGAGAAGATGACACTTCCGGCACAGTTGTCGATAATCTAGTTGATATGTGGAGTGGGAAAGTTGTCTTTGGGACAAGCTTTGTTCAAATCTCTGAAATCGATGCAGACTCTAATGGTGCCCTGCTTTTTATTGATAGGGACGACGTTCGATACCCATTCTGTCAGGGGTTTGGGATAAATAAACCCTGCTTTTAGAAGCTTTTCTATTTCAACTTTGATAGCTGCAATTTCCGTGGATGGACTTGTCTCAGTTTTTGCCTGACAGGTTTTGCAGTGGGATAGGTTTTTATTTTGTGAACCACAATGGATGGGTCTATCCCCAGCATTTCATCGTAGGACTAGGTGAAGACATCTCAGAATTCTCTGAAAAGTGCTCTATATGCTTCAAATTCTTCTGTTGAGCAGTTCTGCCTAACATGAACATGCTCAAGGGTGCCAGGCTTGGCTAATATGTCAATTGGATTTTTTTGAGTAATGTTGCATAGGTTTTCTTCAGAATCCGTGTTCTACAACAATATAGGAGTTTGAGGTGTTTTGACAATATCAGTAGTAAAAAGGGATGAAAAATCTTGGTGTACCGAATTGGTATTGGGGAGGAACGAGGATCTATGGTGAAGATCCTCCCATATAGGTTCAATCGTACTCATAATCTCCATAATGGACTCATCAGAAGGAAAAGTCTGGGAGAGATAATCCAAAGTAGGAAGAGAGGGTTCTAACCAGTAGGGCAGGTGGTAAGGGTCCGAAGCCACCAGATGAAGGTCATTAGTGTGGTCATCGGAAAGGGTTTGGATAACATTGTACATTGCTTCATGCAGACTCAATGAGGTGGAACCAACAATTTGTTTGCCCTTTGGATCATAATCAAATGAATAAATCATATTTACCATCGTCGTTTCTGTGTTAGGAGGGTTTGATGGAAAAATCCCCATAAGGGAAGAATCCTTCAACATGCCTACCCTAATTGACTGGTAAGGAGGAGGGGACTGGCCTAACATAGGGATGTTATTAGCCGTAGGGGTGGTAACATCTGGCGTACACAAATCAAACTGGTTAATGGTTACAATCCTCCCTAGATGTGGAAATTGGATGGTTCAAAATACCGTCGAAGCAACAACAGTCATGGCGTAAAACCAATTTCTTTCTAATAGGACATTGTAGTTTAACAGGGCATCTACTACTTCCACTTGAAAGGAAATGGTTTTTCCCCCAAGCTCGACTGAAAGGGATGGTATGAGACCATGGAGCTGGAAACCTCGTCCATCAAAGGCTTTCAGAGTCGTTGGTGATGTTACAAGCTCGGGATTGCCAATAGCTTTCCAACAAGACAGGGACAAAACTGAAGTTGAAGCTCCTTCGTCTAAGACAGTTCTAAAGACCTTCTTTTCGACTACTTTCGTTATGATTTGGAAAGCGAGTTTGTGAGGTAGTCTAGACTTATAGTTCTCGACATTAAAATGAATCAAATTAGTGTTGTCCGGGTCTAAAGCTCCTAACGTGGTTAACAAGTTTTTTCGTTGCATTGGACAACTTTGGAGTACTTCCAAGGTAGACATTGCACATGGTTCCTGAGCAAGATCTTTGACTACATTATAAATCTGGGTAGCTCAGGCATTAGGGTTAAAAACAACCTTCCTAAGAGTACTCTTGGGTGGGCACAAAACCATGTCGACCGAGTAGGTTTCTTGATGGTTAGGGGACCAGTAGACGAGGACTCAGGAGAACCAGTAGAGGGAGCTTTTCCTGAAGAAGAATTGTCTTCTTTCTTGTTTGTGGGTTTGTCATAATTCTGACTTCGAGTTTGCAAATTAATAGTGTCTGAGGACATCATGCGAACTTCCTCTGAAGAACTAGAATTTCCTTGATTAGACATGTGGTCTATCAGTTGTTGTTGAGAGGGAAAAGGATCCATGAGGACTGCTGGCGCGGGATTAGTTTTTAGAAATTGATTGATTTCTTCATGACGAGGACACTCTTTCATCAAGTGGTCACCTCCGCATAGCAGACATGGATATTTCGCTTTTCTTTTCCCTTTATCATTCTCGTTGATGGTTGGTTTTGGATTCTCCTACGGGTTTCCAGGTTTTTTGTTTTTGGCTTTACCTTTCTTTTTATTGTTGTCGAGCATTTGTGTACTCTGAATGGAATTTGCCTCGGTGGAAACCTTGGGAGTTGAAGGAGTAGGGGTGGAAGTTTGGGGTTTCTTGGCAGATTTTGCTGTTGGCGGGGACTGGATTGAACCAACAATCCCATCAACAGGGGTTTCTGATGGTGGCTTGGCAGGATCGGTGCTTGGAAGAGGAGCTTGAGGGATTAAGTCATACAACGTTTCGAACTAGGAATATACCAAGTCTAGATATTGAGCTCAACTAATGGATTGCTCTTTGGTAATGACAATGTCCATAGCGACATCTCGGGTGATTGGAGGCAACAAAGATTTAGTAAACCAATCAACTAACAATTGATCCAGGATAGGCACCTAAATAAGTCTTCTCGACCTTCTCCACTCATGGATATGATCTGATATGTGCGTGGAGGTGTTATGACGCAGAGAAGTTAAGAGATCTATACCCATTTCATAGCGGATAGGAAGCTGAAAGTGTGTAAGAAAGATAGTTGCCAAAGAACCAAAATCCACAAATGAATGTTGTGGAAGTTCAATGTACCATTTCGCGGCGGTATCAGTCAAAGTTTGCTGGAATAGTCTTAAATGAACTGAATCATCCATTAGGGAGTTCGAAGAACACCACAAATGGAATGTCATGACATGGTTTTTGGATCATCCTCCTACTTCCCATCAAATTTTGGAATGTCCGATGGTAACTTTACCAGAAAGGGAGGCCACGAGGGGTTATGTCGAATGGGATCATTAATCAACTTGGACAAATCAAGCAAGTCGAAAGTTGCTAGGAAAGGTAATTGGTGATTAGGTTGTACATATTGGTAGTATTGATAGGGCATATAACTACCAATAGGACCATAAGTATACTGATATATAGGTTGTTGAAACGGCTGTTGTGATGAAGAACCACTGGAAGATCCACCTGCAGGGGGTTGATTTCCAAGATCGGGACAGTTAGGGCCACCGGAGCTTCCGGGAGGAGGACCACCGGGACCTCCGGGACCACTGAGACCACCTGTACCACTAGGAGGAGGACCAACGGATCCTCCAGGACCCCTGGGAGGTAAACCTTCGGAGCCTCTGGAACCACTAGGAGGAAGGCCAGCAGACCCTCCAGGACCATTAGGAGGAAGGCCACTAGACCCTCCGGGACCATTAGGAGGGAAGCCACCAAGTCCCCTAGGACCACTGTTGGGGCGTGCACCTTAACGGTCCCTAATTTTGGTAACTCCGCGGTTTTTGTGGAAGTTGTAAGCGGATTTACGACTCAAAACAGTCTTACGGGTGTCGGGGTTGAGTAAAAACCTTCTTTTTGTAATAAACCCATGGTTTATGTCCAGGGTTTAGGGTTTGGGGTGCCCATGGTTTAATCTCATGGTTTTGTAATAAGCGCACTATAAATAAACACTCTTGTAAAGAAGTCAGTTTAGGCTTTTGATGTAAGATGAATTGATGCGAAGCTAAGGCTTGTTTGTAAGAAGGTTAAGTCCCAGCTGTGTGCGTGGACGACTTCTGCAGCTGTGTGCGCAGAGGGTTTTGGGTGATTAAGGAAATCTGCAGCTGTGTGAGTAGAGGCCTGTAGCTGTGTGCGCGGCTTTAAGGACTTGAAGGGATCTACAGCTGAGTGCGCAGATCAGAACTGTGGTTTTTGTAAAGAGTTGAATAAAACACAGTTCTGTGGACGTAACCCCTAAACTAGGGGTGAACCACGTTATATCCTGTGTTGTGGTTTTTGTTGTGTTGTTGTTATGTTCTTTTATGCATTGATAAATATATAACTAATAAGTAAGATCACTGCTAAATACTAACTTCGCTGGAATTCCCAGTAAAGGGTTAAGCAAGGCACTATTTGTTTATCTAACCGCGAAGCTAAATAAGTAACTATTAAAGCTCTGCATTTTATGATTATAATTGTTAGAAGCTAAAGTTACAGTAATCTCCCTCTTCTGCTTGCAGAAACCTGATTCTGCGGCACCCCATAGCTGTTTCGGGTGAGGCTGCAACCTGTTCGCAGGTTGTTTCCGAAAGGGCCAACACTGTGGGTCTTTTGTTGGTGCGAAGTTAATGGTATAAAGCCTGGGCCTGCCCTATAGCCCAACAACCACCAGTACCATTAGGACCATAAGGAGGAAAGCCGCCAGGCCCTCCAGGACCATTAGGCCCCCTAGAGGGAGGACCTCTGTAAGGTGGTCCTCTAGCACCCCCTGCAGTATGTATAGGTATCCCTCCCATAGCTGGCATGTAGGACCAGTTGGTTTTCCCCCATGGGGTGAAAGTATTACCAGGATATGGAATTCGGCATAAGGAATTCCTGTAGGGGTGGGTTGGTAATTGATATTTCCTACAGGTACTTGATTTGTTGTGTAACCATTCCCCTAAGAGGTTTGATTGGTTACAGGTTATGCCCCCAAGGGCTGACCTAAACTGGATGGGGGGTTAACCACATTTGTATGGGTAGGAGGGACATAGACTGTAGATTTCTCTATGCTAGAGGTCTGTCCATTACTAGCTACAATTCTAGTGACAGGTAATGTAGGTCATGCCAGGGGTTGCCCCCCAACACTAGAAGGTGTTGATGAAACAGGAATTGAATGTTGTTCCCCAGGTGTGGAAGACCTAGGAGGATTTGGAACATACATAATATGGAAGGTGGCGGGGTTAGTAGTTTGACCCGGATTATGCAGAGTCACAGCGTGATCTAGAATAGGTTCAATGGGTTTCATAGAATCAACAAGTGAGAGATATCCTACAGGCCAAGGGTCTGTATTACGAGGAAAAACTACTGAGTGAGGTGGTGGTGTACCCAATATGTTATCTATTTTCTTCTTAAGGTCTCTTGCATGGAGAATAGCTTCCCAGTATTTTCTACGTTCTTCTTCATTTGGTGAAATTTATTCAGAAGAGGTTGGACGAGTTCCAAACGAAGCAATGCCCTGTCCCATAGAGGTATCCCAAAACGGAGCATTAGGACCATAATTTGGATGGGTAGTATCATCAACATGGCCTTCTATGGGAGAATGGAAATAAGTATTACCCCTAGAAGGTTTTTGAGCCAAGGGAGGACCGTGCGAAGGATATGGATCTCCACTTTCTGCAACCACATTTTCTCCCGCTTGGGAGTTGGTAGCAACTCCATGGTCAATAGCTTCCATAGGATCTTCTCCTGAAACAGGACTAAAATCAGGTGGCAAGCCCCGTACTCTTCTGGACTATCTCAATTCAGCCACTTTTTACAGTTCCTATCTAACCTAAGGTTTCAAAACTAGAAAAAACACACCAAAAATTCCCCTACTCAAGCTACATGCCAAACAAGCAAAATTAAATTATAGAAGGAGTTCAGATAGTCCGGTCTCTCACCAGGATTGTCAAGAAGGTGCCACTCGCAATATACTCTAGGTACGTGCGTAGTAATCTCCCTGAATGTTGTTTTCGGTGTATGGCTCCAAGCAAGATGACCAAAGGGATTTTCTCAGATAGATAAGGTATCCTAGTGGGGTCTCCTGATATACACAAGGTACGTGGGAGCTCAAATCGGTACTAGTGCTATCTAATGCAGAACCGTTCACAAGGGTCCTTACTATATACAATCGAGTATGTGAAGTACCTTTCTATATACCTTAAGGGTACATGAAAGGCCGTTCGACATACCAATGATACATGGAAGAATTGTGCGAGTCCCAGGATGTAGTGCGGACAAGCAACGGCAACTCCTACGCTTAACGACGCCCGAACACATCTCTAGCCTATCACTCAAATTTCTATGTAAATTTTAAGCCTATAACTACCGTTAATTTTAAAGTGGATGGTTAGGTGAATGCATGGAATTTTGACAGAAAAAGTAAAACCATGCAGATATGTAGATGCAAATATTTCACTTTACCGTTCGAGGTATGCCTTCTTACGAGAGGGAGAGAGAGTATTTTCTTTTCGTTTTGAAAACCAAAAATTCCCAAACCACTACTTTGAACAAATCAAATCCAAAGACAAGCAACGCATTCCAAAGTCATTTTTCTTTTTGAAAGCAATCAGATGGGTAAGAGTCTCTTTTCCTAAAAGAAAAACAACAAGCACTCTACATGCATATGCAATCTATTTTTTTGATTTTTCTTTGAAACATAGATAGATCTAACTTAAAACTACACTAGTTTTTCTTTTGATGAGACAGTACTAATGCAAGAGAGACAAAAGAACAAAGGGAACCTGAAAGCTGAGGCTAATCAGAGATCTAGTGCCCTATGCTCAGTAAAAATAATGACCTAATCTCAACAAAAAAATTTCTTTTTAAAAGCAAAAAGAAGTCCTCTATGGAAAAAATGAAATTAAGATGATAATCAAGTGGTTTTTCTTTCAGTATTTATAAACGAAACGAAAAGAGATCTAATTGAAACCTAAGCTTTCAACAATTCCTTTCAGAATCACAACCAATAAGCATGAAAGCAAACGAATAATCAACAATCCTAGCTTAGCTTTTGAATTCTTTTAATCAAGCAAATTTTCATCACAAAATTTTCAACCATGAGTATTCAGATTCAAACAAACAAGCCTAACAGTGCAGGGATGAAAGCAAGCAAATCCCTACTTTTGCAAAAACTCACAAAATCAAGTTCTGGAACAAGGCCTACCTGGCACCGCGCTGGAGGGGTCTTTGATAGAGTGGTTTTAGACAAGCACCGCTTCTAGATCACCGCACTCAGGCTGTGGAACCACCTATTGCTAACAGGGTTCAGGCGGTGGCACCGCTTATTGCCTACAACACATGCACGGTTCCCTGAATATATCCAGAACACAAAGAGAACAAGAATTCAAGTCAGAAATTACTCAGATCAAGATAAAGACTAATGAATTGACAATAAAATAGAGCATATAAAGTCAAAGCAGTTCAGATCTGAAAGTTTTAAACCAAACTTCACTAAGTCAGATGGCAGATCTGAATGAAGAGAGTTATAGACTAGAGCCTAGATTTGGACAAGTGTTCAAGGACTGAGGAAGATCATATCAATTGAAATTTGCTTTATTCCCCAGTGGAGTCACTAGATTTGTTGTCAGGAATATTGCACCTTCTGCAGACAGAAGCTATTCGTCTGGTATGAATGGTTCAGATCCAGAACAAATAAGTAAACGACAAAGGGTGAAAACCTTCCCTAAATGTTGTAAACACCTGGAATAATGATTTGATGATGAACCTATGTACCTATAGAACATTTCAAACAAACAAGAACATCAAAGTTACCAGAACATTATTTACACATCCATATGAGTGACTAAGGAATCCATTAACATATACATGCGAGATCAGTACAACAGATATGTGGGACTGAAATCAGCTTTGCATTAAGAAATCAATGAAGAAGCTTACAACCATTGCCTTAGTGTTGACAAACTCCTCCACAAGACAAACACCTCATCCCTGATAGCTCCAACTTGCTCTCTTGTGCTCTTCAATGGATTGGGCTGGGTAGTCAATTCAATAGCATAACATTACCATTGAGTTCTCTCCCTCAACCATGGATGTGAGCTTGTATTTATAAGACTCAAATAGATAGGTATGGTTGAGAGAATTGTAGGTGAGGTGGCTATAAGATCCTACCAAGAGGGATATCGACTCCAACCAACCCAGATTGATAGGGATAAGGGAGGACACGAGGCTCATGTTCTAGAAATCTCGAGAATCCTCTTTTTTTCCAATTTTACCAAGGGTACCACTGATATACCTTTATGACAGAGCGGTGTAGGTAAGAACCACTTCAAGAACTATTGGAGCAGGGTCCCGAAGCTACAGGAAAAGATGCTACATTGGGACAGGGAAGTCAAAGAAGATAGTACCTGAGCGGCTGAGAAGAGAGAGCTCAAGAACTGCACTTAAGGCAACGGTGAAGACAGGAGGGCTCAGCTACCCTCATAAAGGAAAAGGAGCAACAGGACGAGGTATTGAAGACAAAGGACAATAGGAAGCGACACCCATACCCACTATCAGCGCCGGGAAGCGTGGAAGACTGCAGGAAGCTGTGGTGTGACGGTAAGCAGCATCCCACAGTACAGACGTGCCGAGTGTCACCGTTAGGGTTTTGGGTTACTGTTGGGAAAGGCCCACAGTTTTGTAATGGCAAGACCTTCGGGCCGCCTATATAAGCATGTATTTTGTAATGTAAAAGGTTAGATAGTGAGACAATTGGGTAGCTGCTTAGACAGTCAGACAAGGAGTAGTCACTGAGTCATTTAGCTAGCCAAGTGTCTCTAGAGTCTCAATATTGTAAGAGTTAAGCTCTGGTTCTGTTATTCAGGCTGTAGTTATCTTACTGTAACTAGTAGCTGGCTCTAAGAGCATGTATGTAACAATCTGTACGGATTGAAAAATCCGCAGGGGTTGAGAGAGAGAGGAGGAGTATATTGTAAGAAGGCAATATTAGAAGGAAAAGAGATCTAAGAGAGAAGGGCTCCCAGTTGTGTGTGTGGAGTTTCCCAGAAGATCTCAGGCTGCATAGTAGGTTGTAGCAGAACTGTGTTTACTCTCTCAAGATATAATATAAAAACTAGTTCCCGTGGACGTAGCTTCCCCCCTGGAGGTGAACCACGTAAAATCCGTGTGTTGTGCGACTATTTCATGTGTTTGTGCTTTACTTATGTGTTATTTGTTACCTGTTACATGAATGTTGCTTATCAGTGATGAATGTATGTATGTTATGCTTCAGTTATAGTGCATAGAAGGTTAACTGCAAGTTGAATGTATCAAGTAGCCTGTATATGAGTTTATCAGTGCTTGGTTCAGGTTAGTTGACAGCTATTGCGTTAAGTGACTCCAGTATATGAGTTCCGCGAGTTCAGTATAGTTGATGTTAAGCATATTAGACTATAGGAGTCTAAGTGAGGCTGTTAGCTTACTAGTATACTAAGAGAGAATCCTTTGGGCCGTGAGAGCCATATTGAAGTCTTACCATAAAGGATATTGCAGTATAGAAAGGCGATATCGCACTGTCGGAGGAATCGCGATGTGAGATATCATAGTATAAGAGGGTAGCCGAGGAGATAGTTTGCGCATCGCTCTAGAGGCAGCTATGCGATAAGAGACCGCTCCCTCCCAGGGCCAGCGAGTAAGAAAGGTCACCATCGCAGAGAGAGATCCCGCTGGCTAAGAAGAGTTGCGAACCGATAGGATGCCATAGAACTAGGTTGAGGACACTTGAGTCTTCAACCAACCCATCTAAGATCACTTCGGGTGAGACTTCAGGCTGCTCTACAGTCTGTCGCCAAAAGGGCCAGTGAGCTAGGGGTTTTGTTGGTACATAACAAGTAAACCTGGGTCTGCCCTAGAGAACCAACAAATGGTTCTGTTGCCGGCTTTGAAAACATTGACGAGCTAATGTTCTGTTGGCATCCTACTAAAGAAGAACTTAACCACTGGGTTGAGTCTAAGGAGGAAGAATTTGCTGAAAAAGAAAACAAGAGTCCTAGACTGAGTACAGAGGACTGGTTACAAAAACATATCTTCACTGATTTGCATACGATATTTTTTGTGACCTATGCAAATGAGTTGTACGACTGGTTATCAAAGTTGATTGATCATAACATATTCAAGAAGAAAAGGAACATTGTCTGGACACCAGAGCTGATTCAGACCGTGAAGAGTATAGATAATCCCATTTCACGGGCAGTAGACTTCTGGCTTGCGAGTTTGCTGGAAGGATTCACTACAGAGTTTACAGTTGATCAAAGAAAAAGTTTCAGCGAAGTAGAGAGGTACTTCTTCAAAGGCTATCGTGGTAAGTACCTAAGCTCTTTAATCTTGTTCATTAAGATGTTATTACATGAAAAAGGAGTAATGGATTTATTCTCAGATGAATAAGCTAAGTCAGTGTAATGTCACAAGAGTTTGAGAGTGATTTTGATGCAATTGGATGTACACGTAGTGGTAAGAAATATAAAGTAGATTTCAGATCTTCTCTCTTTGAAAACAGTTCAGACAGCACTAGAGAACAGAGTCACAATAATACAGAGAGACCAGTAGGAGGTATCCCTTACCACCCTTATACCCCGCAGAAAACAACCGGGACTCAGAGTAATCCCGTAGGAACTACATCTAGTAGTTCACATACAGTACATACTACCACTACATCACCTACACCTACACCGCCAAGTGGTAGTAATACACCAAATCAGCATCCACCACGTAGAAACAGAATGGGGGATGACATGAAGTTACCTACCTTCAAGGGTACAGGGGCAGAAGACCCAGAACAACATTGGTTCCTATGTGAAGCCGTATGGACCATTAAACAAATCCAGGATGATAACATTAAACTTGTCCAGTTGGTCACTACACTTAGAGATAGAGCCTTAACATGGTATATGACGTATACAACAGCGCCGGGCAGAACGCTCATATAGATCAAGACCGTAATGATTAAAGAATTTAAGAAACCTAAGTCTAAGTCACAGTGTATTACAGAGCTTAAAGACATTAAACAGTTACCTACAGAGTCAGTATGGGACTTTGATCAGAAATTCTAAGCTCTTATAGAACAGGTTAGCTTTGATTTTACGCCAGAGCAGCATAAGGAATGGTTCATCGCAGCCGCGACTACTTCTTCACATCAGACTTCCATTAATGCAACAGAGACTCCGTACGTAGGATGAAGCATTGGAGATGGCAATGAAACTAGAGGCTTCACCTCTAGCTGAGACCAGTACAGGAATGACAAGCTTACAAAACCAGTTAGCCAATCTCACGTTACAGATGCATGAGATTAAGAAAGGAAAAGAGATTGCACAAGAACTATGGTGTATAAAGTGTAAAGGACAGGGCCATACTAAAGATAATTGTCCAGTATTTGTAGAGTATTTAGCAAGTGGGGATCCTAACCACTTATTACAGACTCAAGGGTCGTGGTGTGAACTCTGCAGAATAAGAGGACATCGACCACCAGAATGCCCTTTACTTCAGAAGTATGTACAAACCCCTAAGAACTTATATTGTAACTTCTGTAAGTTAGTAGGTCATGATGAACATAATTGCCGAGCTTATGATCTAATGATAGAAAGAAAGCATGACTTGTATAGAGTCCAATCAGAAACAGTAGGTCCAGTAGCAGGACCACAACATGAAGAGGCTCATGTTGGTCGTGGAGGAGGATTCAGAGGATGAGGCCGTGGAGGAGGCTTTGGCCGTGGAGAAGGATTTGGCTGTGGCCGTGGACCTATTACTTGTTACAATTGTGGAATTGTAGGACATTATGCTAGGGACTGTCAGAACCCTAGTACGACATGTAAGTATTGCAAGTCCTATGATCACCCTATAGAAGAGTGTCCGATCTTGATAGCCAAGCTTAGGGAACCTAAGCCAGTAGTACACCAGAACATCCAGCTTATTGCTGCTGAGCAGAAAGAGCCAGAACCAAGAGTCAATATAGTGACTCGCAGCAGTGCTTCTACTAGTAGAACATCGCAGGATGATACAAAAAAGAATACAGGTCCGCAGTGGGTGGGCAAAGCGACTAATAAATCAACACCACTCGACCTGCAGAAGAACAAAGAAACGTTTCAGCAAGCAAAAAATTTCTTTATTGAACCTATAGCATCAGGATCACAGGTACTGCCGTGTAGGGGCATACCGCAGCAAGAATCTTGTGGCATTAGTCCTGTGCAGATATCGCAGGCTACCACATCGGGAAGGTGCGAAGAGGATGAGTCGACATGAAGTGTACAAACCTTCCTGCGGAGCTACTTGAAACTCATTAGAAATGAGAAAGCTATCAGAGAGCTTCAGTGCATCATAGATCGGTGTCAGCCATATTCTTCCGTGAGCAGTGCGCTGTGTGCTATTCTTAATATTATGGGACATACAAGAACAGGAAGAGAGATGAGACTCACAACACAAGTTGGAGAATTTGAAATGGATGAGGTAATCCTAGATTTAGGATTAGAGGTAAATGTTCTGACTAAGCAGACATGGGAACAGATGGGTAGCCCTAAGTTAGCCAGATTGACTATCCATCTGCGCTTAGCCAATCAGCAACGGGTATCACCACTGGGTTGATTACCGCAGGTACCAGTTGATATTGACAGAGTTCACAGCTTTGCAGACTTTGAATTTATAGAAATCATTGGCGATAGTAGACCATACCCAACTTTACTAGGTATTTATTGGGAAATCGATAACCTGGCTATTATTGACTTAAAGAAAAGACAAATGACCTTTGAGGATAAGCAGATCCGGGTCATCGCACCATTGGATCCTTTCTAGGGTCCTCGCTACATTGAACCTATCAGGGCAGAGGAGGAGGTTCGCAACATGTAAAGTCTTTATCAGATGACTGCTAATCAGAGTGATTACATCAACCCTACCGCAGAAGGAAACATTAGTTGGCGATGCGACAACTCATGCGCATCAGACTCGGATGTTGGTATAGAGAACTAGCAGAACAGACTTTACGAAGTCTCAGCTCGCAGATGTGCGTGTATTACTAAGTCACTACGATGGATTGGCGCAGACATTATCGATATTCTGTCCTTTCATGGCTTAGCGGATGTCAATGAATTTTTATAGCAGTTTCAGCAGGAAATTCCTCAAGAGCAAAGGATGACAACTATGGACCTTGCAGTAAAAGCCACACCTGCAATATGGTGGCATGCACATAAAGAACATATTGCATCATGGGATGATATTAAGAGACTGATAGCGATCATATTTTCTAACGACAAGGGGCCGTTACAGCAGAAATACACAGGAGAGAGTGACCACAGGTCACATATTCAGATTTGCGAACAGAGTTGGTCGGATATTCCAGAGGATGAATGGGTTCACTTATTCATTCACACTTTAGACACAATTCCAAGGAATTGGTACACTGAGACAGAGTTGTGCAGAGGAACCATCACATGGCCACTTATGATAGACAACTTCCTACTCACTTTCACTTTTGAATCTGAGTATCCAAGCATTGATCAGGCTCTAGATGCAATAAATACTAAGGTATTTGATGACTGTACCCTATCAGTTCCTGCTCAGCCTGATTGGGCCAGCCAGTTGGAACATGTGCTAGAATGTTACAACTTTGCAGTAGAACTAGATGACGAGGATGAGAATCCTCACAATGTCAACATTCCCGAGTCAGAAGGGACTCGCGACGTTGATGGACCTAGACTAGAAATTCCAGCTATCATAGAACCTATCAATATTAAAAAGATCAATATTGGCACAGAAACATAACCTAAGTTTACCTCTATTGGAAACTATTGGGATGATGAAATAGTAGGACACATCGCAGATCTCTTACATGACTATCAGGACCTATTTCCCACTAAGTTCATAGAGATGAAGGGAGTAGTAGGAGATTTGGGAGTCATGCGCATACCATTG
Organism: Pseudotsuga menziesii; assembly: GCA_001517045.1. Lineage (NCBI taxonomy): Eukaryota > Viridiplantae > Streptophyta > Pinopsida > Pinales > Pinaceae > Pseudotsuga > Pseudotsuga menziesii. Next base: position 333,740 of record LPNX010035728.1, read on the forward strand.
AAAGAGGATGCTAGGCCAGTTAAGCAGCGTCCATACAGATTGAATCACTGCTATAAAGAAAAAGTTAAGGATGAAATTGATAAGATGCTAGCAGTAGGCATCATTGAGCCAGTAGAAGAAAGTGAATGGGTTAGTCCCATGGTCGTGCAGGAAAAGAAAACCAAAGGAGAAATCAAGATTTGTGTCGACGTGCGCAAACTTAACGACGCATCACTTCATGACCCATTTCCGACACCTTTTATTGATGAAGTGTTAGACAATGTGGGAGGACAGGAGGTCTACTCCTTCACTGATGGATTTTCAGGCTATCACCAGATCAGAATCCATCCAGAGGATTGACATAAGACCACTTTTGCGACAGAATGGGGCTCATTCTAGTACACGGTAATGCCCTTTGGTCTTAAAAATGCACCACCTATCTTCTCTAGAGTAGTAGTTGCTGTATTCAAGGAATACATCCATAAATTCTTAGAAGTCTATTTTGACGATTGGACTGTATTTGGATTAATGGACAAGCACATAGGAGATTTAAGGCTCATGTTAGAGAAATGTAGGCAATATCAGATTTCTCTTAACTTGAAGAAATGTATATTCTGTGCACCATTTGGTATTCTGTTGGGTCATATTGTTTGCAGACAAGGCTTAATGGTAGATCCTACAAATATTGCCATCATTGTACATCTCCCAGCACCCAACTCAGTCAAGCAATTGAGAACAGTGCTCGGTCATACCGGGTACTATAGAAAATTCATCAAAGGTTAT
>LPNX010035728.1:334789-347577 GCA_001517045.1 Pseudotsuga menziesii
TATGCTTTAACATATTTGGTCAATAAACCAGTATTAGGAGGAAGGATCTGTAGATGGTTACTCTTATTTCGGGAGTATGATTTTGAAATTATTGTAAAACCAGGAAAATTAAATGCCGAACTTGATCATCTGTCACGGATAGATTCAGGAGAAGAACCAAGTAATTTAGAGGATAATCTGCTCGATGCGCAATTATTTTCTATCCATATCACAGATGAGTACTATGAGGATATTATTTAGTTTCTCACTACAGGGTGGGCACCAGTTGACTTTACTAAGCAGCAAAAGAAACAGTTAGTTGTGAAAGCAGCGGACTTCACTTTGATCGCAGGACATCTATATAAGTTAGGTCCAGATGAAGTCTTGCGCAGATGCGTGATGCCGCATGAGAAAGAGACCATTATCAGAGAAGCACACTCAGGTACCACAGGAGGTCATTTCGCAGGAAAGCCGACTGCTCATAAAATCCTGACTGCAGGGTTATGGTGGCTTACTTTGCGTAAAGACACTAAGGAGTTTTGCAGATGTTGCGATATCTGCCAGAGGGTAGGAAAACCTTCACGAAGAGATGAAATGCTGCTGCGACCACAGATTACGCTGCGAGCATTTGAAAAATGGGCTATAGATTTTGTGGGTCCTATCAACCCACCAGGGAAACGAACTGGTGTGAGATACATCATCATAGGAACAGAATACCTCACCAGGTGGGCAGAGGCTAAAGCAGTAAGGAATTGTGATGTTGCTATAGCTGCACAGTTCATTTTTGAAAACATCATAACTAGATTTGGATGTCCAGTAATTTTGATGAGTGATTAAGGCACACATTTTCTGAACCGCACTATTGAAGCCTTGACAGAGGAATTTCAAATCCAGCACCATAAGAGCACTCCCTACCATCCTCAAGCTAATGGTACGGTGGAGGAATTTAACAAGATTCTAGAAAATACTCTTACTAAGATCTGTGATAGCCAAAGAAATGATTGGGACCTTAGGGTTAATGCTGTATTATGGGCTTATAGGACTACATGCAAGAAACTTACAGGACACACACCTTTCAGCTTGGTGTATGGACAAGAAGCTGTTATGCCTATGGAATATATTATTCCCAGTGTAAGAGTTGCTCAAATTACTGAGATAGCTGATACAGATACGATGAATGAAAGGCTAGCACAGCTGCTTGCCTTAGAGGAAGACAGATTCATCGCAGGATTTCATCAGAAAGTGCAGAAGGCACAAGAGAAAGCTTGGCATGACAGGCACATCAAGAGCAAGATTTTTTAGATAGGAGACCTAGTGCTCCTATATGACAGTAAGTTTGTTAAGTTCCCAGGGACGTTTAAGACGCATTGGTTGGGGCCATATCAGATTCAGTATGTTACAGAAGGAGGTGCCGTTCAGCTCAGCAAACTGAATGGGGAACTTCTTCCTACGTTTATTAATGGCAGTAGGCTTAAGCTCTATAGTGACAGCCACTCCACCCCTCTGCCCTAACCTAGACAGCTTTGAGTGTGCAGATGCCCAGTGTAGTTGAAAGGAGGCATCACACTGGTAATTAGTCTACACTGGCAGGTAAAGAGTTCTAAGTATTCTAAGTATAAGGAATCGCATGAGGAAATTCTAGTTTGCACAAGTCATAGGATGCTTGTGGAGGTGAGAGTCCAAGTAGAAAAAAAAGAAAAGAAGAAGAAGAAGAAGAGTTTATGTTGCGCAAGTCATAGGATGCTTGCGGAGTTTCATGCTAGCATGTTGGTTCAGAATGATGCGGTGTTACATCGCAGCAATGCGATGCTCCCCGTGCCACGTAGACAAGTTCGAACAGAGACAGAGGGCCAGTCACCTTGCCTTCTGACAAGCAGTTAATCCAGAAATGACCCGTATACGTTACCTTAGATTTGGCAGTAGTATAATGATTTTTCCAGATTTGCTAAATCTTGGTCGAGACCGGCGTCTATACACAAGTTTCGAGGGAAATTTGATCAGATTTTCAGCAATTAATGAGGATCAAAACGATAGGTATTTTCTTGTCCATGCAATTAATACCACCGACAGGTCTAGCTAGATGACCGTTGCTTCAAATAGTATCACCTTCGTTATAAATTCAGAAGACCATTCACTCAGAAGGGTTACTTTTGTGATTTCTAAGAGTTATAGATCAATTTGTAAGAGTTTCCCATGTGAAGAGATACTGTAGTTATAGAGTGCTGGTTTTCCCCAAATTCGCAGCCATTGCCAGTTCAAAGTATTGCATCGAGTGGTTTCTGTCCGAGACGGAACCTTTAGAAGACATTGTGCAAAGATTCCAGTGTGGTGGCCTTGCGTCCGCTATGACGACGCCACACAGGGTTGCGAAAGTAGGTACATCATAGGTCTGACAGCCGCCAAGGATGAGGAGTCAAGCACAGTACGTAGAAGATGTCATCAAAGTCTTTGCTGCAGAGAAGTAGAAAGACGAGCCGATCACTAAAGATAAGAAAGCAGAGCAGAAGAATGATGAAAAGAAATCTCTAGCCAGGAAGAAAGTAAAAATGAAAAAAAGATGGCAACAGAAGAAGGAAGATGACCTATCTCATCCCCTAAGAGAAGAACAAGAGATTGCAGAGGTAAAGAAATGAAAATATAAAGATCAAGGCAGCATGAAAACCTGGAGCAATTTGCTGAGGAGAAAAGTGAAAGGGGAAAACAAACCAACAAGCAGAACTTCAGAATGCAGACAAAGGCTTATTCTCGGAATGGAATTCATGGTTTGTATAGTTTTCATATGAAAGGATCCAGACCGAATGAAATGTTTAAGAAGGCTGGAAGATACAGATTTATATTTTCTTTAGAATACGAGTTCTAAATCCAGCTAGAGAGGAGTTCTCGTGATACCAGGGATTTGAATCATTGTGATGAACAAATGGATGGCAGGTCTTGCAAGCGACAAGAACGAAAGCATGACAATAAGGGAAGGAAAGCTAAGAGAGACTGATGAAATAAGTTTACAGAAGATTCCAGCATTAGTCAAGCTATGCTTGAAATGGAATAAGAGTGTGTCGAGGTTATGAATAAAGAAGTCACAGGACTTTGCGAGAGACTTACAAAGAATTCGCAGGAAGCCAAGGAGAAGCTACAACAGGAGAAGCCAGTTGTTAGTGGCTCAGGGACGAGCCACAAGTAAGTGTTAGGGGATTGTTGGAGCAGGGTCCCGCAGCTACAGGAAAAGTTGCTACATCAGGACAGGGAAGTCAAAGAAGACAGTACCTGAGTGGCTGAGAAGAGAGAGCTCAACCAGTGCATTTAAGGCAGCGGTGAAGACAGGAGGGCTCAGCTACCCTCATAAAGGAAAAGGAGCAACGGGTCGAGGTATTGAAGACAAAGGACAGTAGGAAGTGGTGCCCATACCCACGATCAGCGCTGGGAAGCGTGGAAGACTGCAGGAAGCTGTGGTGTGACGGTAAGCGACAGCCCACAGTACAGACGCGCCGACTGTCACAGTTAGGGTTTTGGGTTACTGTTGGGAAATGCCCACAGTTTTGTAATGGCGAGACCTTCGGGCCACCTATATAAGCATGTATTTTGTAATGTAAAAGGTTAGATAGTGAGACAATTGGGTAGCTGCTTAGACAGTCAGACAAGGAGTAGTCACTGAGTCATTTAGCTAGCCAAGTGTCTCTAGAGTCTCAATATTGTAAGAGTTAAGCTCTGGTTCTGTTATTCAGGCTGTAATTATCTTACTGTAACCAGTAGCTGGCTATAAGAGCATGTATGTAACAATATGCACGGATTGAACAATCCGCAGGGGTTGAGAGAGAGAGGAGGAGTATATTGTAAGAAGGCAATATAAGAAGGAAAAGAGATCTAAGAGAGAAGGGCTCCCGGTTGTGTGTGTGGAGTTTCCCAGAAGATCTCAGGCTGCATAGTAGGTTGCAGCGGAACTGCGTTTACTCTTTCAAGATATAATATAAAAACCAGTTCCCGTGGATGTAGCTTCCCCCCTGGAGGTGAACCACGTAAAATCCGTGTGTTGTGCGACTATTTCATGTGTTTGTGCTTTACTTATGTGTTATCTGTTACCTGTTACATGAATGTTTCTTATCAGTGATGAATGTATGTATGTTATGCTTCAGTTATAGTGCATAGAAGGTTAACCACAAGTTGAATGTATCAAGTAGCCTGTATATGAGTTTATCAGTGCTTGGTTCAGGTTAGTTGACAGCTATTGCGTTAAGTGACTCCAGTATATGAGTTCCGCGAGTTCAGTATAGTTGATGTTAAGCATATTAGACTATAGGAGTATAAGTGAGGTTGTTAGCTTACTAGTATACTAAGAGAGAACCCTTTGGGCCGTGAGAGCCATATTGAAGTCTTACCATAAAGGATATCGTAGTATAGAAAGGTGATATCGCACTGTCGGAGGAATCGCGGTGTGAGATATCGCAGTATAAGAGGGTAGCCGAGGAGATAGTTTGCGCATCGCTCTAGAGGTAGTAATGCGATAAGAGACCGCTCCCTCCCAGGGCCAGTGAGTAAGAAAGGTCACCACCACAGAGAGAGATCCTGCTGGCTAAGAAGAGTCATGAACCGATAGGATGCCACAGAACCCGGTTGAGGACACTTGAGTCTTCAGCCAACCCATCTAAGATCACTTCGGGTGAGACTTCAGGCTGCTCTGCAGTCTGTCGCCAAAAGGGCCAGTGAGCTAGGGGTTTTGTTGGTACATAACAAGTAAACCCGGGTCTGCCCCAGAGAACCAACAAGAACAAAGCACATACGTGGTGGCACCGCTTCTCTATAACAGGACTTAGGCGGTGCTGAACAAGGTACCGCTCATCAGCTAAAGGGAAAAAGTGGTGCTAGCGTTTTTATGTAGAATTGACATCCAGAGCATGTCTCCACTCCAAGTTTGGGATTTAAGGAAAACATAGGTGTTAAGGATCTCATCACATGTTGTTGACAGGATTTGGGTATAACAGTATATTCTTTGTACCATTTGCTAAATCAATTTCACTTTGCATAAGATTGACATCTGATCTAGATTGATGAAATCTTTTAATCAAATCCACCACTTAATCCCATGATATTTTTCCATATAATTAGTTACATCATTCTGTCCATGCCTTCATCCGATCAAGATTATTCTCAATGTATAGATGTAGTGCATCCCACTCTTGAGCAGTTGTGTGACAAAAAAAATTGAATAGTTAGGTACTCATAGTAAAGATTAATAAATGACGGATGAATAAAATTTATAAGGTTAAAAAACTAGGAAATTGAAAGAATGTAATATACATTATTTTATAAGTTGATATGATCTATTGTTTCATTACCTTTGACTTTCCTAATTCTACCATTTCCCAACAAAAACTCCCCTTCAGATTTTTTCTTAGAATCAATCTTCATGAATATACACCATGGATTTATATACCATAGAACCCTTGGGACGTGATATTTTTCTAAAATATTTCAATGCCTTCAAGTGCCTCTCCACCATCCACATTGACCTTGTGTGTACATGTCCACATATTTAAATCTCCTCAACTAGGTGCATGAGGTAGTGTTCTTGTGCATTGAAAAAGATCGAAGGAAGATACTTTTGCATTTCATACATTAGAGTAGGATTTTCTCTTTTCTCGTACCTTATATATTCTTTATGGATTTCTTTGGATGAAAACCACCTAAACAAGTTGACGCAACTTAAATATCTAGGAATATTGAATTCATAACACATATATGCATACCAGTTATGTAAATCATATTATGGATGGTTGTCATGTAGTTAACCTTTATATTATAAATTGTGAGAGGTTACCACATGTACTTGCCAATATCATATATAACTTGTTTTATGTTGTTTCCTATCTGGGAGAGGAATAGGTAGAACAAACTGAAACATATAAGGACACATAATCATTATTATATTCATAAATTCAATACAACAAACAAATTCTAGAAAAATCCTGGAAGATTATTACAATACTAGTTTACCTTATTAAATGTATGCTAATGGTGAGTTTTAACCCCACCAAATTCTCCTTTCCTCGTTAAGATATTATATATGTTCGAAGAAAAACCAGTGGGATATATATATATATATATATATATATATATATATATATTTTTCCTGGGAAAAAAAGCATAATTTCTTTTCATCTTTCGAGAACAAAATTACATTTGGTAGATACACAACATTGTGTATTCAGTGTAAATAATATAGGTCCAAACAAATAATGAGGGATGAGTGTTCAGTCCTTGCCAATCCAAAGTTTCAACAAAACACCTGGAATTTTTACATGAAAAACCAACACCATTATTGAGTAAATGCCTCAAATGTAAACAAAAAACAGTTCAAAGTACTGTAGCATAACAAAAAGAGATACCAACAGTTCCAATGCTTAATCTGTAAATTGTCCACAGTTTATAAACTATAAGCATAATAAAGAGCACCCCACCGAGAAAGAATAGAGTTAAAAAAAGAGTCAATGTTGTGCAACCCCTTCAATAAAGGGCCTATGGTAAAACTCATGAGTTGTACCATCAATTGGTTCTTGAATCTTCCATTGACCCAACATCAATAGTAGACCCTCCTTCAAGGCCTTGTCCGCCTCCTTGTTATTCTCCCTGTAAACATATGTGCATGAAAAAGTATCATAAGAGTCTAATACAGCTATAATAGAAGATAAAATGTTGGCAAGTCTCATATTTCTGCACATTTGGGTCCCCTTGATCCAGTTAGCCATATTCATCGAGTCACCACAAACATTAAGAGTTCTACACCCTTTCTCTGCTGCAAAGATGAGAAGAAGTTTCAGGCTGAGAAGCTCAACAAAATTATTACTGCCTTCCCCTAACCCCATCATTAATTCAAAAGAGTGATTCTCCCTAATGAAGAGTATAGCTCCACCCCAACAACGATTCTCTTGTGCCGCCCTATCAAAAAAACCCCACAGAACCATTCTATCTATTTCCACATCCAAAACTTCCCTCTGATTTTTTTCTCTAATATGATGTGGGAATGTAGAAAAAATTCCTCCAACAATATTGGCAATGATTTTAGGAGTACAACCTTTTTTTGCAATAATCAGGTTATTCCAAACTAGCCACACCCCCCAAATAACTAGCAAAGGGAGATATGTCATCAATTCCAGAGAGACCGATCTTCTCCAATTTTCCCACGCCTACAGAATGGAGAGCCCCTCCCAAATACAAGGAATAACAAAGATATTTGTGCATTCCTTCCACACTTCTTTTATGTACGGGCACAACAAGAAAAGGTGCTTCAAATACTCCCCCGCATCCTTACATAGTGTACACCAACCTGGACCTTGAAAACTCCTTTTTTGCAGAATATCCTAGCATGGCACCTTGTCTTCTAGGACACACCACATGAAGAGCCTGGTTTTAGTCCGACATTTGATCTTCCACAGGGCCTTCCACCACCAAACCTCAGCCCTATTAGGACCTACAACATTGAGTTTAATATATCCTGCCTTAGGGGTATATTTCCCACTCTAATACGTATCCCAGATGAGGACATCATCCCTGTCCTGTAGCTTAATCTGATCCTGGTTCAATGCCCCAATATACAATTCCAGATACTTAGTCTCTGGCTCAGGAACCCCAAAATCCCTTGCAGAGATCCAATTTTGATCCTATCGATTCACTTACAGAGGTGCCGTAAGTTGTGAGAGATAAAAGATACCTCTATGTCTCAGCTCCTCCACCAAATCAACAGGAAGTCTATGTTATTGAATAGATTCGACCCACGGGTCCTCCTCAAATCTAAGTTTCTCCCATTCCCAACATTCCAGGAAAGACTAGCTTCGATGACATCCATTGATTTTACAACTGCCTTCCAAAAAACTAAACCCTTGACATGCGACTTCACCGATCTCCGAATCCATTCCTCCACCGTACCAGGGCCAATGTATTTCTGAAGCATAACCTAAGTCCATAAACTTTCAATCTTTAAAATTCTCCATCCCCCTTTAGCCACCAGATACTTGGCAAATAAAAATATATTTTTCAGGCCCCAACCACCCAGACCTTTCAGAATAGCAATCCTCTCCCAATGTACCCATGGAGCAATCCTCTGCCTTTTGGAATCCAAGACAGAGACATCCAGTAAACTGGAATAGCCTCCAGAATAGCTTTCACCAACACCAGCCTGCCCACTCTAGATAACCATTTATGGCTCCACTGTTTTAACCATTTTTCCATCTTGTCCAGCAACCAGACCCAATCCTATTTCCTATAGTCATTGGGTTTTAGATAAAACCCAAGGTATTTTAGACCCTCCAGGCTTCCTATACTGAATGGGAATATAGCCAAGAATTCCTGCCTCTCCACTTCACTTAACAGGCGGTGGACAAAGTAGATTTCCCAAAGTTAATTTCCATACCAGTGGCAATAGAAAACAAATTCAGAATATCAGAAAGGGTATTCAATTCTCTGGCTGAAACTAAACATAAGATGAGCACATCATCCATAAATAACAAATGAGTCAACTGTAGATCCTGTGAAATTTGGATACCTCTAAAGGATCCCAGTCTTTTAGCCTCCTTGATCAACCTGCTGAGACTCTCAACCACCAACAAGAAAAGTATAGGAGACAGTGGTCAACCTTGTCTCAACCCTCTCTCTGCATGAAAAAATGGGGATGTAGCACCATTGATCACTACCGAAAAAGACACAGTAGTAATGCAACTTATTACCCATCTAATTAAAGCAATACCAAACCCCAAATGAGTTAGAAACAAACGAATATACATCCATCTTACCTTGTCATAGGATTTGGCAAGGTCGATTTTCAAGATAGCACCCTTGATATTTTTAGTTTTCATACTATGTAGGCCTTCCTGGGCTACCCCAATGGCTTCATGGATCTGTCTCCCCTCCAAGAAACCAAATTGTTCTTTAGTGATATGTTCCGAAAAAATCCCCTTCAGTCTTTTAGCAATCACCTTGGTGACCACCTTGTAAATATAGTTGCACATAGAAATGGGTCTGAAGTCATTCACTGTGACTAGATTGTCCACCTTTGGGATCAGCACAATAAAAGTGGAATTGAAGCTAGCCAAAATCCTCCCAGATATTCTAGTGTCCTCCACCACCTTTAGTAAGTATCCTCTGAGAGTTTCAAAGAGTCACAAAAAGAATTCAATCGTCCAACCATTTGGACTAGGGCTCTTGTCTTTCTGAAAACTTTGCAGTACATCCTTTAGTTCACCTTTAGAGACTTCCTCCATTAGAGCTAAATTATCTTCCTCTTCCACAAACTGGGGGAAAACCTGAGAAATACAAATAACTTCAATAATTGATGCTTTAACAGGAGCTTTGTATAGCCGCTTGAAATGTTCTACCCCAGTAGTGGCCATTCCTTCAAAAGTATCATGAGTAGTACCATGTTCATCTAATAAGCTCCAAACAGTATTGGCTACGTTCCTCCCTTTAGAATATGCATGAAAGAATTTTGTGTTGTCATCCCCACATTCTAACCAAATCACCCTGCTCTTCAATCTTCACGTCTCTTCCCTATCCAACAACAAATAAATTCTTCTCCCTTCCAAATGAATCAACAAATATTTATCCATCTGATCCATCATACCACCCCCTACCTTGTCATAGATCTCTATGAGCTCCTTTTCAATTTGCTTTAGTTCACTGTCCTCCCTCCTTCACTTGTCCACCAACCAATCTTTAATAGCTTCTTCAAATTTTGGATATTCATTGCAAAATTTAAAACTGCAGTACTCATGTTCCCAGGATCAAAGGGAATCCATCTGTTAGAGATCAAAGATAGAAACGTCTCATCTTTAATCCAAGTCTTATTGAATTTCATAAGACTTGGTGGTTTAACAGGACCATTCTTGAATTCCAAAAATATAGGGCAGTGATCAGAAAGTCCACCTCTCCCCACCCATTATCTGATAAAGTGACGTCTGTCGAATCTCTTGGCCACTCTCCCTTCCCCACATCTGTTATTTTTCCATGTGGGCTTCAGCTTAATGGGATCAATATCCAACCAATTCCTTTCTACCATATTCAGAGTGAATTATTATATCAACAAATCGTCCCGAGCATGAGGCCCCCATACCTCAGCCTACCCCAAAGAGAAATTGAAATCTCCCCCGATAATCATCATTTCGCCCCTCAAAAGGGAGTTATTAAAGAGGTTATCCCAGGACGAGATCTTATTAATATAAGGGCCATAGATATTAAAAACATTAAAGATATCCACATGTTCCAGGGCTTTACAGGTCATACCCAGAATCGATTCCATACCCCAAATATTTAGAACATTAACATTCCTGGCATTCCATCTGATAGCCAGGCCTCCCGAAGGTCCTCTCACATTCAGAGTCTCAAAATTCTATCCACTAAACCAAGTTTCCAGCCTACCTTTAATCACATCTCCTGCCCCGAAGTTTTCTTGAAGCAACAAAAGATCGGGGCGATCTAAGTCTACTGCCCTCCTGAGTGCTGATCTTTTTTGGGGACCAGCTAGACCCCAACAATTAAAAGACAAAATCTTCTTCTTCTACCCTTCTTCTGGGCATGCACCGCTCTAAGCACCCTTTTAATAGAAAGTTGTTTCCCATCCAGTAAATCCTTTCTTGCTTTGGTCTGAGCCTTATCAAAGTGGCAAATTTTGCCCCTGTCCCAGGTGTCTCTTCAATGGCTTTCCCTAGCCCCCCCGAAGACCCTTTTGTGCAAGAACGTAGGAAGTAACCTGAATCATTTGATTCAGGGGGAGAACTAGGGGGATTTACCTCGACGACAATCGGTTCCAACACTGAATCAAAAGGGGGATCCTCAATACATGCAACAGATTTGGGTGAAGAGAGCTCTATTGGTTGAGAAGATAGAGTCAAATTATTAATCCCATCCACCCAGTCGAGACCCAAAACATGTAATTGATTTGTAAATAAATTTATGGACAGAGAAAGAGTAAAATAGGAGATACCTGATAGAGGAGCCCTGAAAAGGAAGGGATCACCCACTTTTATGACCACCTCTGCCACTGGTAGCACCGTCAGAGGATCCTCCTCCACCTCGCTTCCATCAACTACCTTGGTCTCCGGTTCAAGAGGTGAAGATGGTGGAGATGATGGGTCAGTACACCCCTCCTCTTCTCCAGACAATGAGCTCCCATTGAGCTTCTGACACCCATTCAATGTACGAACCGACAGAGAACATTCCACCGCAGGATGACCATATGCATGACAATGTGTGCATCTAAAAGGGACATTTTCATAGTCCAGAACCTGATGAAAATAATACTGCCCCCAATCCATCTGTAATGCACATGGTAGCCCTTTCCTAATGTTGATATTCACCAGATTCCTGGCCACCCTTTTCATCTTTGTAACCATGAAAGTAGTATCGGCTTCCAGATAGGTCCCTAACAGGTTCCCAATGTGAGCAAAATGTTCCTCAAACGAAAATGGAAGCGACAGCCCCTGGAGTCTGACACAAATCGTCACGAGTTCCACCTTCTCCCTACTTGCATCAAAGAGAGGATTCCATCATTTCAACAGTACCAACGTTTGTTTAAAGGTCCAATTATGATTCAACACACAAAGCAAATGTCCCTCACTATGAAAGTTGAAGGCGAACCATCCACGCGCAAGACCTTCTACTTCTGGAACCACCCCCAACTACGCCTACCAACAATCCTGGCCCACTTAGCCATGGTCTACACAGAGACAGTTTTACCCACGAACCAACCTACCAGTGTGAGTTTGGCCATCGGTTCAATCCAGTCCCAACCATTGTCCTCCCCAACATTATAATTGATAACCACGTTCATCTTGATCCAGTTCTTCTTCCATTTACGATCCATCTTGCAGCTGGCTTTTCCATCCTCTTCACCGTTGGATCTTGTTGCTACAAAACCCTTCCCCAATGGACTAGCACATCTTGTTTGTTCCTATGCTCCAATAGAGTGATCCACAAACCCTAAATGTTCCACCCTCTTTGCTGAGCCCATGTGGTTCGATCGTGAGCCACCACCGCCCCTCTAGATCGCATCAGTGTTCATCCCCAACAAAACCTTGTCGCCTCCCTGATTAGTGCACAACCACCCCCCAATATTCAAAGAAGACACAATAGGCCCCTTTGGACCAGCTACTCCACCATCCCCTGAGAAAAATGAAACTTCCAGCAGCTGAAACGACAATGGGGAAGACAATAACAGATCTGAAGGAGAAAACCGTTTTCCACCTGCCGGAAAAGGTTGCGCATCAGAGAAACCCTCCACCCAAGGATGCTGAGTGGCATCCACCTCTTCTAACAAGCACCCACCTATCACATTACAAAAAATACCCTCTTCCAGATTTCATAAGAGTAATCAACCAAATTATCCCCAACCATTGATCATGGGAAGGTAGATTTGTAAAAAAAAACAAGGTAAAAACAATAGCAAGTAATTTTACCACCAGCTTGTTGAACAAAGGGTTTAAAATTGTCCCCCAAGGTAAATCCATCCCACCCCAGCCAACCAACAAGACCCATCCATAATCCAGTTTGCACGAGTCACCACGCTATCCCCTCAACAGTCTGGCAGACCGCCGCAGGCTGTAGGGCATGCCAGCAAGCAATCCAACCCTATATTTCGTGCATGATTACGAACCCTAGCTCCTCTGATCCTCCTTTCTTAGTGGGATACATACATACATACATACATACATACATACATACATACATACATATATATATATATATACACACACATACATACATATATATATATATACACACACACACATATATATATATACACATACATACATACATACATACATATATAT
>LPNX010035728.1:347701-376767 GCA_001517045.1 Pseudotsuga menziesii
GTGTGTGTGTGTGTGTGTGTGTATGTATGTAGGACAATATATATATATATGCCATGAAAGGACTGTTCCTAAAGTAGGACAATGTCTACTACTTCTTGTTCATGTTTGGCATATTTGTAGCTGTTACCACACTTCCCTACTCTATGGAGGCTATATCTCCTTACAAACTATCCAAGAATATATAAATAAAAATAGTTCATTGCAAAGACTAGGCTAATCCTACACTAACCTAGGTAATTAGGAAACACACTTATTTTCTTTAGAGCTCCCCTCAAAACTTATTTTTCCCAAAAGGTCTTAGCATTTCTTCCTCCAACTTTTCTTTATCCTTCTTGATAGCTTGTCAAAAATGTGCAAGAAAAAAGGCGTCTAAAGATGTGGTTTTCCTGAATTTGACTCCAAGTGTACTAGCATTGTAGATTTTTGCATGCCTTTTCTTAAAGTTTCCTTAAGTCCTTTGTTTCTTTCTTCATTTTTCTTGTCATCTTTCCTTTTTATCCTTTTCTGCAAATCTTCCTTTTTACTCCTAGATTTTTTTAAATCTATTTCTGCCCTATTCCTCACCTTCTATGGCTTCATCACTAATGCATGCCGATCTTCCCACCGTGATTCCTCTCCACGCTATTCCACCCTTCAATATGATGGAGTCCATCGCCAACATGTTACTCTTTCCTCACTATTTGACCTTTCTGCTGTGGTTCCCTTCCATGCCGTTGACGTTGCTCCATTTATCGATCGTTGAGTGTCGAGCCAACTTCTAGATGCCACGACCCTCTACAATTTGACTCATGCGAGCTGTGACAAGGAAGAGATGATAGAAAGTCTCTTTCCCATGATTTTTGTTCATCTTTCAAACACTCCTTATGAATATTGTGCATCCCTCGTGATAGTAGGGCCTCCACCCACAAAGAATTTGCATAATTTGATATTTTCTTAGGTCTTGAGACCTCACCATCAAATATATATTTGTTTCTTGCAGTCCAAATATTCCAGCATATGTATTTTTGGGGGGCTACCCATGCCCTTGTAAGATCAATCTTTTGACGGAGAGATCCTGGGTAATAATCCTTCCAGTAATCAAACAAATCATTCCAGTTTGTTAGACTAGTAAAGGTAAATTGCAATTCATGTAGTGAGTGATACCATACTTGTTGGGTAAATTTACACTCCAGAAATAATTGCTTGAGAGTTTCTTTAGACTCTTTGTAGAGTATACAATGAGCCGACCCTTCAATTCCCCTTTTCCTCAAGTTCTCAGCTATCAAATTTTTACAGTGGGATAAAATCCAAAATAAAACGTTGACCTTTGGGATCCCATCCTTGCACTAGAACTTATCCCACTTAGAGTCCCCGCTGCTTTCTTTGTTACTAGAGATGTATCTATAACCTTCTTTCACTATGTTTGATATCGATTTTCCCCTGCCTTTGCGATCGCTAATATGGCAGTGTGCAGGCACAGATCCCTTGAGGATGTTTAGTAGAGCATCTAAATATGGCTGAAGATGATCTGAAACCTCCAAATGCTTCCATCCGATCCATATTCCATTGTTATTATAGATGGAGAGATCCTACAACATGGAGATATTTGACTGATCCATCCACTGTTTGAGTTATGTTAAGGCCTCCAAGTAATTCGAGGGAGTTATATAGGCCCCATATTTTCCTTCTGGATCTATTCCGTTTTCCATTTCCTGGTATCCATTGCAAATTGATTTTGATAATGCTGTCTGCCTTATTGCATAGATTCCATATTTGTGGTCCTTTCCTTAGAGTGAGGGGCTTGTCCATACATCTTTTCCTTGCTCCTTTCGTACAAATTTTCCATAGAATCTCTTTCCACCATGCCTTCTCTCCAGAAACAACTCTCGATAGCATTTTTGATCCTAAGGCGAGATTCATTAAGTTTGGATCTCATATACCCTCCCCTCCACATATTTTCGGATTGCAGACAATGTCCCAGTTAATGAGGTGCTTTTTTTTTGATCCATTTGAATTCCTTCCTTGCCATAGGAATTTTCGAGCCTCCTTGGCAATTTATTGCGTTATTATTTTTGGAGCTAAAGAGACCAAACATGCATAGATAGGATAGGCTAAGAGGATGGAATTAATGAGGACATTTTTTCCTGCTATGTTGAGCCACCTTGCTCCCTAGGAGGAGATATTTTTCCTGATCTTTTCAACTCTTCCTTTCCATTTAGCTGAGTTTTTTTTCCCTTTGAAAATGGGAGTTCGAAGATAGTTAAATGAGTTCCAGATATGCTTTCCTTAGAACCCTAAGACTCTTTCTATCATGTTCAATATCCTTGGTGAACAATACCATCCATACACTTTAGATTTTACGGTATTCACCTTGCCACCTGAAGCTTGTAGGAAGGAGTCCAACATTTTTTTAAACTTTTACGCGATCACCGTAGAGGCCTCACCTAGCAGAATTGTATCATCTGCAAACTGGGAATGAGTCACAGCTTTGAATCCCCTGGCGATCTTAAGGCCTTTTAGATCCCCTTTTTGTTACAGTGTTTGAATTTTCTTGCTTAGTGAGTCAGCTACTAACGGAAAAAGGTAGGGAGACAGGGGGAAACCCTGCCTGAGTCCCCTAGAGGCTTGAATGAAACCTGTTGTCCTGTCATTTATTAATGGAGCAATCCTTGGAATTCTAATACAATATTTGATCCACCTAACAAAATTCATAGAAAAACCTAGCTTGAGCATAATTTCAGACATAAAGAAATGGTTAACCCTATAAAAAGGCACTAGCCATGTCAAGTTTTATTGCCATACCTTGTTGTTTTCTTCCTAGGCTACTATGAATGGCTTCTTGGACAATGATGATATTGTCTAGAATCTATCGTCCAACTACAAATCCTCCCTGGGAGTCCATTATCAGATGCTTCATGAGTTCTTTCATTCTAGTGGCCAAAATTTTTGTGAGAATCTTGTAAGAGGTATTACAGAGAGAGATCGACCTAAATATCTCCATGGAGATAGGATTTTTTCCCTTTGGGATCAGATCAAAAAATGAGGTGTTGGTGGCCCCTCCAATTTTGTCTTTTTTCCTTGTCCAATTGAGCATTCTTCTCAGGTACTCCTTCATGATGTCCCACACAACCCTATAGAATTTGATAGTGAATATGTTTGGCCCCAGAGCCTTGTCTGGGTGTGTGGTCTAGATCGTTTCACTTATCTTTTGTTTCGATATTAGCCTCAGTATTTTTTCATTCTCATACCCAGTATTTTTTTGAGGAATTATAGATATCAGATCTGTTTGAGAGATGGGATACGTCTCTTCAATATTTGAGTAGAGTTCTCTATAGTGTTGGAATACATAGTTTATAATTTTTTCATGCCCTTATATCTTTTGTCAATTGTCGTCTTTCAACTCTTTAATGATGCTGAAACTTAATCTAGATTTTGCTTGCTTATGGAAATATTATGTGTTGCTATCTCCCCCTTTTAGCCAGTGTTTCCTAGATTTTATGCTCCATTATTCTTATTCTTTCCTTGCTGATTTTAAGATCCTCATGTTCATTTCCTTTTCTTGTCTCAGAGAGTGTGTAGTCACTTCCTCTCTCTCCATTTTCCTTTGAAGGGTTGCAAGTTCTTCTTGGATTTTCTTTTTTTGGTGGGTAGTCCCTTTGAAGGACTCCTTCGCCCAATTCTTGAGAGTGTAACACACCTTAACTTTGACTCCCATATATAACTGGGCGAGCCATCAATATTGGAGTTCCATGATTTTTGGATTATTTGTTTTACATGTGTATCGTGTAACCAAAGCGGATTAAAGAGGAAAGGAATTAGTCCCATATTTTCAGAAGGAGATTGGCTTATGGTTCGATGTTGCTGAAGGCAAGGCCAGAAGTCATAATCATATGTTTTTGAGAAAGGAGGATCTTATCATGAACCTATCAAGTCCTGCATCGATATGTCCAGGGCCTGTCCTTTTATTACTCCAGGTGTATCATCCATTCTTAAGAGGGGGGTCCAACAGGTCTAGATATGACATTAGGTCCTCCATTTTCTCACGAAAAGGGTCCCTTGCAATCAATCCTCCCCTCTTCTTTGGCTATGATTTGGTTGTGTAAAAATCCCGAACGAAGATGGAGTCTTTCCCCTACACATATTCACCCAACGAGCTAATATCTTACTAGAATATTGTTTTTTCCATGTAGTGAGTTGGTCCATAAACATTATGGTTGTATCTTTCTGATCTTTGTTTTGTATCTTTGTCATAATCCAGTGGTTGTTTTCCTTCATTGTCTTTACTGATTATTTTTTGCTGTTACAAAATGTCGTTATTCCTCCTGACATGCCTCTAGAGTTAATGGCTCTCCTCAAATATTTTTTCCAAATCGGAAGGTATATTACTTCCTCAACGACCATTTTTGTCTCTTAGATTAACCAAATGTCCAGTATTTCCAATTTTAGGATGTATTTAATTGTTTCCACTTTAACTAAGCTCCCCAACCCTCTACAATTCCAAGAGACAACTTTCATTATTTCCTAGCTGGTTGAGGCCCTGCTCTAAACCTGCTATCAATTCTTGCTCTTTCGACATTTCTAACATTTTGTAGTAGATTGGTTTCCTCTATGCTATTTTTCCTCCCCAATTCAAGTTCCCTTTGTGCTTCCTGCTCCCTGTGGTTCCTTTGATTTTTTCTTCCCCTAGTGGATGGCAGTGGTGATTGTTCTGATATATCTTGAGATCCTTGTGTCGAGGATTGAATTGGGGAGACCACCATTTGGTTTATTTTTCTTTTCTTTACCATTGCTTCCCAAGTTCCTACGAGATATTTCCTGACCCCGTCTCTACTTGTATTATGAAGCAATATGGAAATCAGATCCCAAGTTGCTTCTGTTTCAGCCTCCTTTGTGGGGATGTTTGTGGCAGTAATTTATCCTTCTTCCATCGGTTGTGTTTGAGGTTGATTGCTAGGCGTTTCCTTGTCGTCTGGCTTAGTTTCCTTATTATTATTTTTTGGATGAGTCACATTGGATGCATTTGGGAGCATGGATTTGTTATTTTTCCCTTTTTTTACTTGTTTCCATCCCTCTTCTTGGTTTTTTCTAGGACCTCTTGTTCTTCTTGTGGGCATTTTTTAACAAAATGGCCATATTCGTAGAATTTCCTCCAATTAAATGGAAGTTGCTTGTAGTATTGTTTTTGTAGATGCTCCCATCCGTCCATGAATAGAGTTACTACCTCCGATAATCCTTTCTCTAAATCTACTTCCACACATATTATTGCATATGAGAATAGTGGCCCCTTTGGTTCTGCCTTATCAATATATTTCCCAAGTGTCTTCCCTATAGTTTGGAGAGATTAATCATTCCAATAGTGTAGAGGGAGATGTGGGAGACATACCCAAACCGATACTGCTGATGGCACATCTTTCCCTGGGTCGAGGGATAAACTCCATCGATTCAGATGCAAGCCTCTCAGACCCATGAAGTAAGGTCCACTCCTAAATATAAGATCCATGTCATCCTTATTCTCAAACAAGAACACGAAAAACCCTTTATTGCAGAAGTAGTGTTGCAATCCTCCAGAGATCAAGGGATCCCAGTTCTTTGAGATCCATTTCTCCATGGTTTTCAACAAGGGCCAGATCCCTATGAATTGTCCTATTAATCCCCTTTCACTCAGGGAAAGATATTTTAAATTAGAATCCATTGACATGATTTAGATTTGGGGGAATCAACACGCTTCACAAAAATGGATGCTGGGATCTCTGTCACTGGTAGGTTTGGTGAGGAGGTGACCAACTCCTTGAATGCTTCATTCAAAAGGCGTCTCCTCTAGAGAGGGATTCGGGGGAGGGTCCATGAGAGACCGTCCCAATTGAGGTCCCTCATGATGGCTTAAAGGATCGTAACCCTCTCCTTGTGCTCCTTGCTACCCTCATGCTCACGCAATAACCTAGGACTCATGATCCATGCATGCCTAGGCCTCGTGATCAACGCTCGACAACTCTCCTTGTTGCAGTGTGTGCGCTTGGTATCCTAGAGCTTTGTGGAATTATGTTAATACAAGTATTAATACACAAAATTTATTAAAAAAATGCTTTAATCATCGACAAAATTATAAACCGTTAGAGTGTAATATGACTCTTTGATACTAATTACCACAAAAATGTGTTAACCCCTAAGCATGATGAATTGTCCATGTAAGTATTCCATGGAATTGAAATTTCCTTTGACCTATTGGTTTGGAGATGTCATACATAGCAGTTCCATCCCATAGCTTTAGAAGTTCATTAGTAAGAGGCTCAATAAATATGTCCATATATTTAACTTGGTACTTAATTAATTATTTGAAATTTACACATATTTATTACATTGAACATACAATAAATTATTATATATAAAAAACAACTAATTAAACATAATGGAAAATAAATGTATTTAAAAAGTATATAACTAATTTGAACAATTACTTGGAACAATCATTGCCAACATTGTGTGCTCCCTTTTTATTGACATCCAAGGAGGAAATTATTGTTTATAACAAAAGTAGGTCACATTAAGTAAAAATATCTCATCTCCCCAAATTGATTGACACCATCAACTGCCAATGAAATCCTTGGCATTACGAGGTTCTTCTTTACAAATTGGTTATCGTTCTTTGATATCCCAAAATGCAGTACCATATGCAAGCATTCACATAACACCATCTTCACTTCTATTTCATGCATGACAATCCATACATTGTGCCATGTTTTTGCACCTAAACATTAGTTGGAAACATGGAATTATGGGAATATGACGAAGAACCTTGCGGGGCACCTTATTTGTAATTTGATCAATTCAATATCCCCCAATTCCACATTGAGGACAGTCCAACTTTGTTGCAGGTTTTCCATAATATATAATGTGGTCATTAGGACATGCATCAATGGCTTCATACTTCATTCCTAAATCTTTCATAATGAGAGATAATTCTCATTATGTGCTAGGTAAATGATTTGGTGATGGTAAGGGAATATCACATAATAATCTAAAACATTAAAGAAAAATTTTCAAGAAATAAATAATGCTCATCAATTTTGCATCATCCTTTTTAAAATATAATCAAGACTTATAAAAATAGAAAGAACAAAAAATGGTATTCAGTTGTATGGAGAATTATATTGCATACCTTAGGATCTCTATGAGGCAAGTGTTAGACAACCAATTCAATGTTACCAATATGTATGGATAATTATATTGCTTACCTTAGGATATGTGTGAGGAAAGTCTTAGATAACCAACTCAACATTTTCAAGTTCACCAACAATAAATTGCAAAGAGAAGACTTGTCTTTGAGCCTCCATGTAAGGGTTTTTCTTCCTCCTCAATGAGAGGTACATCTTCAACATATCCATCAAATCTATCATGATCCATTGATGAAACATGATATGTATCGTTGATCAATCTATTTACCCCATCATTATGAATTATGTCAATGTCATTATTTTCCTCAGCTATAGGATTAGCTTCATCTTCTACATTTTTGGCGCCATGATGATCTCCATCAACTTGTATATCATGAAAATTTCTCCTACAATTTGGCTCATCTTTCTTGTTGTTCGATCCAGTCATAGGACACTTTCTCTTTGTCATTACAAATTACAATATATAAAATATTTTAGTATATATATAAATCGAATATTAAAACAATAAATTAAAAATTCTAAATTAAATTAATAAGAATAAAACGTAAACATGTAACAAAGAAATTCATGTAGTACTTCTTACGATTGGATGAAATTCATGCCCCCCTTCGAAATGTCCATATTCCCAACAACGATTTATAGCTGTAGACCTTAAAATTACTCTTTTCATTCCCTTGAAATTTTTATAAGGGCACCAACATTTGCCATCACGAAGTTGCTCTCGTAACTTAGCAACAGTCCTCGAATTTTCATCTTTTTATATTGGCAATGTTAACTATATATTTTAAGCCAATAAATTATATAACTCGATAGTAATATGTTGTAATATTGATGGTATATTTTTCAAAACTTTGGAACATTCTATTCTAGACGTCAAGAGCGTCACGTAATTGTCGTCTTAGTTTGAAGAGTTCTTATATAGTTGTCATTTATGCTCACTGTTTTCGGAATACCGACGTCCATTGACTAGGTCAACACGATGGTGTGCTAACCATTTCAAAGACAAAAAAAGGTCATGTAACAACTAGGCTGTATTGACATATGGGCATTCAATTCCAACGACATAGAGCAGATGTCGAAATTAAGATGTATGTCGGGATTGAATTCGAAAATAGAAAGGAATTTCCAACAAGCCCTCCAATTTCCGCCATCATTGTCAAAAAATATGTTGAAATTCACATCCAAATGTAGTAGTGGGTTTACCACACATGGTTTAATAGTGCCCATAGTATTTTTTTTGAATCCTATATAAAGGTCCGAGTACTCAATTGTAAGGTTGCTTAAATGGTCAATTTCATCGAATTGGACAAGGTTAATAGATGTATCTGTTGGAGTGGGTTTTTCTTAATTTTGGGTTTTCCCACTATATATCCAATATTGATATATGTGTGTACATTGGTGGCTTATTTTGTCTCCAGTAATTTTAATAGTGATTATGCTTGTTAATGCAAACCAACACATGCAATGCTAGTTAAATCCAAGTATAAGTCTCAAGTGACTTTGGTGGAATAGATACCCCCCACTTGCAGGCACTTGCCCAAACATAAACTTAATTGAACAATGCCAAAGGATCGATTGTAAAATTTGGTTTCACTACAATAATCAGCTTTAAATATTGTGTCCTATGTTCTCTTTGTAGTATTTTGTTATTTATTTTTTTTCCCATTCAATATGGATTAGCATATTTTGATAAGATTCATGACGGTGTTATAGTTTTAGGATCTTCTCATTAAGAATCTCTGATTATATTAGTATAGAAGAGGGAAATTCAACACCTATCATAGAGGATAGGTCACCATGTGAACCATGAAACATTTGGGTTCCCCTAGAATCAAATAAAAAATCATAATGGGTGGGGTTTCACCGCATGGTACATTAGGACTAAAATTGTTAAAGGAATCCCAAAGTTGGAATCATGGGAGTGTATATCAAGGAGTCATCAAGCTGACAATCACCTAATGCTTGAAGGTTAGGACAAGGGTCGATGTCTAACGTGATATGTTAATTGTGATTAAGGGATATGGATAGGGGAATCAAGGTATGGAGGCTAGCATGTATTGTATTTCTTGACATAATGTATAATTCATTAGAGGACCTGTAGATAATTAAAACTAAGGTTTCATTGCTTGAATTGGCCTTCAAATCATACATGAAGGATGTAGAGTCTTATTTGAGTGAGTAAGTATTACCTTTGTGGAGGAAGAGAAAGTGTCCCATGAAATTGTATGGGATGTGTAAAATTGCATATAAACATGGGAAAACAAGAAGGTCATAAATCCTAGTGATTGGTAAAGGGAAAAATATTGTGTTGTAATGATCTTTGGTTCAGGTGTTGGGAAGAGTAGGGTCACACTGATAGGTTTCACCCCAAACTTATTCAATCCTTCAAATATATGATAAAATTTGGTAATTTTTTTTTATCTTACAAGTATTTATAAATAAACATGATAATAATGTTCATATCAAATCCAAGGAAAAATAAACTCCCATTTAATGTGAGCTGTTAGCACAATGTTTGAAATTTTTTAAATTATGGCTTTGTAAGGTTGAAAGTGGTCCTATTTGATGAAGTGCCTTTCAGGTTATCCGGTTAGCCAGTCTTGTCATCAGGAGTCATCAGATGGAGAGTGGATTGTGATCTACTGGAATAGATAATTCTATAGATTGAAACTTGGAGTGACGAAATAGGGTAATGAGTGTCGAGCTTCAACGGTTCAGATGCAAAGTGATGAAGATCAACAATGGAAAGACATTCCACAAATCGAAGATGCGAGGTAATATTTGGTCTTTGGATTTGTGAAGTTGGTCAAAGGGGAGAAGTGTTGGAGGGTTGAGATCGATGTAAAGCCAGATCGATGGCCCTAAATGATTCCGCTTGATAAACATGCGCAGAGAGAGAAACTTTTCCAAATCGTGGAATGTGTTAAAGGGAGAAAGGATTGGACAGCTGAGATAAAGGCGAAGATAGATCCGCGGTTGCAGTCAATTCCGTGATTTGAACTAGCACGGGTAAAGTTGAGATTTCGAAACGTGAAACGTGGTAGGGGATACAAAGATCAACGACCATGACATGAGGTCGAGGTTGATCGAAGGACGTGGTAAATTCTACGATGTAAAGGTTCCCGATCAATTGAATGATGAAGATGGACGAAGTGTTAAGGTATTCAGAGTTGGATGGCCCAGATGAAGGCAGTTTACTGATCAATGGTCGATGTTGATTCTCTTGAATCAATTTGTGCAGGTGGATAGTGCTGGAATCTGGCGTGAAGATGCTATGCACCAAATGCTTAGATTGCAAAGGAAAGGATCCCCATGGAGTTGAAAAGGTTCATTCCTGCTGAGGTGTGGAGCTGATGGTAGCCCGACTGAATGTGTGAAATGCCAGCATGGACAAAATCAAAGTACTGCTCAAATGGACAAGGTAAGGCATTCTCGAACCCCCTGAGTATTTTTGAAAATGGAAAAGAGGGAAGGCCATGTACACATGTATGACGAATATAGGATGGGTTCAGATCGATGGTCTAAAATCTTTTCAACCTGGTTAGGTCTGGTACATAAAGGATATCCTGGTACAATCTGACCAATAATCATATCCCTTGATGCCATTTGTGACATGCCTTAGGTGAATATGATTTCCATGGCATCACCAGCCCTCCCGACTCCAGATATATGTCACGAGGTTTACGTAAGAAGCAGTGGGAGATCATGAAACTTGGATTTTTGAAGCAGTGAATCTGGCCTTTACATGAAGCAAAGGGATGCGGTTAGCCAAAACCATTATGAATACCACCACTAGTAGAAGTGAAAGGGTAAATAATTTCAGGCCCAAATGTCATGATCCATATGGGCAGCGATGCAACATCAAAGGAGGCGGCGTGGATAGATTCTCAACAACAAATGGAGATCCCCATCCATGTGTCCACTCGTGTAACCATTATGATGACCAAATAAGGAGTGCGCGATAATGCTGACCAGTCCTCTCCATTTCCATCTTCATCACCCTATATAAACACCACCCTCTAGAGCCGTTGAAGAGCAGGAGATGAGTGAATGATGAGGAGAAAATTCAGAGCGTTAATTTGCATAAGGCCCTAAGGTTTCTGGAAAATTGCAATGGATGTTCAGTTTGAGAAGCTCATTTGTCAGGGAGTGTTGATGGTTGGAAAACATGCCTTTACATTTCTATATCGTCTTGGGTGTTTACACCAGGAAAACGCCAGCCATCGGGGAAGAGACGTCAAGCACTTTGGGAGATTCACCAGTTTTCCAATAGCCATACCTCCAGTTGCATGGTTCCTGGGTTTTTATATCCCATGGGTGTCCCCCCAGAACCCCCAGATGCAATCACTGCCTCTAAATCCTCGGTATGTGGTGACCATGTTGATCAGTGACTAGTAGGAGCGAATGCTATTACTGGAAGGGTGGGTGTCCAAATTCTTCATCACCACCTCTGTGAATTCCACTTGCCAACTTTATATAAGGTGGTGAGGAGGTTGAAGGTGCACCCCACCATATTTCCTGTAGGAGATCCCACCTTAGGGGAGGTGAGGAGTACAAGAATGAAAAGCCACTGCAGAGGCTTGTTTCTGCCAGGAGCAGTGCAATCCTTCTTCAAGTCCCCTCATACAACAGTGTTACCTGGAGAAGATGGAGCTATGAAGAAGGTTGAGCATGGAAAGGATATAAACTCCTTTGCTAGCTCTAAAACCATGCAAAAAGGTTCCTTTGAGCATGGGATGAACACAAAGGGAAGGACACACTACTAACTTGACAGACAGACAGGTGGTCGATTCTAGTCAGAAATGAGCCACTAGAAGCATCCTGAGACATCATTTTCATGACCCGCAAGCTCAGAACTAGAAACGATGTGCTACCACCCAGACCGATCATGCGCATCAACTCCATGATGTCTGTTTAAATAAATGTAAACCATGGCGGAAGTACCACACTCTAGTTGTTAGTTTTGATTATGACTGTAAATAGTTCCAGATCCTATTTCGAGGACTAGCCTCGGGATGCAAGACATTATAAATAGGCTTTCCATAGAGGGGAGAAGGGTTGGGTTTTCAAGATCGGAGAGGCTCTGCATTGTAATGTGTTTCAGTTTTTTGAGATGAATAAAGTTGCAGAAGAGGAACATTAAACCTCTCATGGCAGAGATTCCCGTGCCATCTTTTTCTTCAATAAGTGATTTTTTTATGTGACTGTTTATCCTATTTTCACATTAGAGGAAATTTCAACTCAAAATGGGCGTCCTAAAATGAATTAATAAAATAATAGTTAAAATAATAAATTAATATTTATTAATTTTGGAGGAAGAAATGCAAAAAACTACTTTTTTTGTTTGTATTTTTGACATATCTCCCCGTGTTTTTACTCAAATTTTGATCGGGAGAGCTCATTGGATGCAGAATTAAATTCTGCATCCAACGAGTACCCACTCGGTATACTTTTGACGGACCCCGCTACCCCAAAAACAAGAAATACATGAAAAAATGGAATGATGACATCATCATTCCATTTTTTCAGGTATTTCTTGTTTTTGGGGTAGCGGGGTTTGTAAAAAGTATGTAGAGTGGGTACTCGTTGGATGCACAATTTAATTCCGCATCCAACGATCTCTCCCGATCGAAATTTGAGTAAAAACACGGAGAGATATGTCAAAAATACAAACAAAAAAAAGTTTTTTTTATGATACCTATCCCCAAATTTATATTAAAAAAGTGTTTAAGACCTATATGGTATTTCAAATTTAAAGGAATTTCATTGGTTAACACATGATGACATGGAATTTGAATAAAAGTTAAAAGGCCCATTTTGAGTTGAAATTTCCTCTAATGCTCCATTTTGTATTTTCTTTCATGTTTGGGCATTAGTGTATATGGGCCAGAATTCATCTCGCATGCTCTAGGTCCATTATGCAAGCATTTTTAAACATTTTCTTCTAAAGTCTTGCAGATGTCACCCTAGTTAGGTGCTTTTTTTGATGGGATGTCTCCCTCTGTCCAACAATCAACATGCTAATACCTCCAAATTGAAGAAATAATGTCTCTCTTGCCTCTGTCCACAAACCTTCAGAATTTTTACCTCCTACATCTTATTTCAGATCTGATAGTTGACTCCATGGCCCAATGGTCTCCTCCATGATTGTCCCACCAAAATTTATAAAAACAAACTTGTTCTATTCAGAAATATGACCTTATGACTATCTTTGATTGAATATTTTGAGTATGAAAACTGTGTAAATAGTGAGAGATCCCTCTCTGACTATATTAGTTCAAAAATACAGTCTAAAGTGGTTCTGATGTTACCTCAGTATTTGCCTCTCACAGCTTGGGTACATTCTGAGTGTTAACAAATTGGCGCCATTTCCAGGGATGAAGCTTCAAATCCTCCCTAAGTATGAACGACATAGTTCCTGATTTGATTGTTAATGGTGAACAATAGTCAGACATCAAGAAGTTTGTGCATATTTCACCTGGAGACTCCATTCTCAGAAAATCTAGATTATAGTGAATCCACTGGGTATATGATCCAGAGATCAAGTCTTCAAAGAAAAATTGCCGGCTCTACGGGGGAAATGAGCTCATTATGAAATATAGAAATGCATGATCAAAGGATAAGGTACTCAAGTTTCAGTTTTCTTGAGGATGTCTTCTCCTTTGTTGTAAATCTTTTACTATCTTTCTCTAAGCTTGTCAAAATAGTTTTTCATTATGCATTGCATTAAAAAAAAACCCAGTAATTTACTCCTATATATCCTTATTTACAAACTGAAAGTTTTCCATCACCCTGTACATTTGATTTTGATGGAGATATTTCATTCGAACCACATGACATTAAAGGCAACCCGTGTGGCCCTCATGAAACCTTAGTTGACAATACTTCCATTCCACATAGCTCCGTTTCTTCCAACATCACAAACATATACATACCACTTCACTTACCTCTTATTCTTCATGATTTCCCTACAAAGTACTACAAGTACCTTCCTAAGTTTGATGGAGAATCCAATGACCTTACAGCTGAAAAACATGTACAAGCCTTTGAGCATTTCCTTGATCTTTTTGAAGTAGAACATGTTGATGTTTGCATGAGGGATTTTTCCCAATATTTGCAAGGAGATGCTAAGGAATGGTTCAACCACTTGCAGCCTGAATCCATCAACACATGGGAAGATTTTTCTGACATATTTTTGAAATTTTGGGGTAAGAGAAGGCCTTTGGACCAAATAATTTCAGAGTTCTATTCCCTGAAGAAATAAGAGGGTGAAACCATGTCTAGTTTTAACAGGAGGTTTGCAATATTTTACTATAATATGTCCAAGGGGATCCAACCTTTTGAAAATGTTTCTAGGCTTCATTATGCAGCCGCCTTTCATCCCGAAATGTCATTGCTTCTTTTGGAGAGAAAGTCAGTCACATTGAAACACATGTTTATTGATGGTTTGGAGGTCGAATATAATCTTAGGATGTCTAAATTTTTTTTAGACCAAGATAATGGTGATAAAATAGAAAAGAAATTAGAATTGGTTGAGCAACATAAACAAAAAGAAACATTCTCTATGCATCTCGAACCCTCTCTTAGCAAACAGAGAAATGATCAGCCCAATGATGTAAAGAAAGATGGCTCTACTAATCTATTTTCTGGAGATTGCAATCAACTAAAATTTGTTAGTGGTGATTTTAAAAAGGAGTTCGGTATGCCCATATATGATGAATATGAGGATGAATACTTTAGTGTTGTGCCTAAAAACCCACCTATAGAATTTGTAATTTCAAGGCTTGTTAGTGAAGAAAATCTAACTGTAATCTGAGGTCAGAAGACTAAAAAAAGAAAGGATAATGAGGGTGCTAAAGGTGATTGTTTACCTTTGTGTTATTCTTCATTTGAACTGATAAGACAAAGAATTAAAGGCTCCAAACATAAACAGAAAGTTGAGGATATGGTACATTTCATGAATTTGTTTGAAATAGAGGATGATGAGGATGAACAATCATGCAGTCAATCTCAGTTGATGTAGAAATCAGTGGTTTTCAATGAGGAATTGGATCACAAAGAAAGAGGTGAGGGTTCCCAAATAAATGCTTCTTTTAATATTTCACATTTACAAATTTCATCCCATAAAAAAGAATTGTGTTTGCTAGATTTTGTTGGAGAAAAGGATGATATTTCTGCTAAAGCATATAAGGAAGGTGAAGTTTTAAATTCAGAAATTTTGAATGAAATTGTGGGTATTTCATTTGAAATCAGTCATGGGAGTTCCTTTCAAAGTTATTTTGAATATTAGTTCGACAATATGCTAGAGGAGTTCCATTTTGGACAACTTTGCTATGGCAAGCAAAGGACAAAGTATATTGAGAGCTGTCATGTTTTCTATGATCTAGTGGCAGAATACATGGAGAGGTTGGATAATAGTAATGACTGGTTATATATCTACTGTAAAAATCAATTTATTTATTAGAACCTTCTCCCATTAAGTCTGCCATCTCTATTTTTAATCAAGCATGAAGAAGAAACATAATTATTGGATAAATTGCTTGAGTGGATTCATTGGAAGTCAGAGTTTACTTGATTGGGAATTTGTGCTAAGTTAAGTAGGGTAGGTAAGTATGAATAAGCTTGAAATGGTGGGCATTTATTTCAGTAGTTTTCAGTTTAGTTTCAGTTTCAAGTGCAGTTTAGTTATAGGTTAAAGTCTACAGTTACAGTCATTTTTAGTTTTCAGAGTGTGGCTAGGTGACAGTTTACAGATTGACAGGAATTTGCTTACAGAGTAGTTCAGTTTATGGTTCAGCTCAGAGCAGATTGAGGGTTCTAGAGAGAGACGGAGAGAAACCCAATGGATCTGGAAACTGGTCTACGGGGTTCTTTGCTACCTTGCTGGGAGGATATCATCCCTAGGGGAGCCAACTGTTAGCACTATGTTTGAAAATTTTTGAATTATGGGCTTGTAAGGTTGAAAGTGGTCCTATTTGATGAAGTGCCTTTCAGGTTATCCGGTTAGCCATTTTTGTCATCAAGAGCCATTGGATGGAGAGTGGATTATGATCTATGGGGATAGATCATTCTATAGATTGAAACTTGCAGCTGTGAAATAGGGTAATGAGTATCGAGCTTCAATGGTTCAGATGCAAGGTGATGAAGATCAACAATGGAAAGACATTCCGCTAATCGGAGATATGAGGTAATATTTGGTCTTTGGATTTGAGAAGTTCGTTAAAGGGGAGAAGTGTTGGAGGGTCAAGATCGATGCAAAGCCATATCGATGGCCCTAAATGATTCCACTCGATAAACATGTGCAAAGAGAATTTTTTTTCCAAATTGCGAAATGTGTTAAAGGGAGAAAGGATCGAAAGGCTGAGATAAAGGCAACGATATATCTGCAATCGTAGTCAATTCCGTGATCTAAACTAGCACGGGTAAAGTTGAGATTTCGAATCACGAAACATGGTAGGGGATACAAAGATCAATGGCCATGACATGAGGTCGAGGTTGATCGATGGATGTTGTAAATTCCGTTATGTAAAGGTGCTTGATCTATTGAATGAGGGAAGATCGATGAAGTGTTAAGGTCTTCAGAGTTGTATGGCCCCGATGAAGGCAATTTAGTGATCAATAGTCAATGTTGATTCTCCTAAATCAAGCTGTGCAGGTGGTTAGTTCTGGAAACTGGCGTGAAGATGCTACGCACCAAATGCTCAGATTGCAAAGGAAAGGATCCCCGTGGAGTTGAAAAGGTTCATTCCTGTTGGGCTGTCATAGCTGATGGTAGCCTGACTGAATGTGTGAAATGTCAGCATGGACATAGTCAAAGTACTGCTGGAATGGACAAGGTAAGGAATTATCGAACCCCACGAGTATTTCTAAAAATGGAAAAGAGAGAAGGCCATGTACACATGTACAATGGATACAAGATGGGTTCATATCGATGGTCTAGAATCTTTTCAACCTGGTAAAGGTCGTGTCTAGGTCAGGTCTCATACAGAAATAATATCCTCACGTATGATCTGACCAATAATCATATTCCTCGATGTCATTTGTGACATGCATGAGTTGAAAATGATGTCCACAACATCACCATCCCTCCCGACTCCAAAGATCCATCATGAGGCTTACGTAAGAAGCAGTGGGAGATCATGAAACTTGGATTTTTGAAGTGGTGAATCTGGCCTTTACACGAAGCAAAGGGATGTGGTTATCCAAAAATGTTTTGAATACCACTGTCAGCATAAGTGAAAGGGTAAATAATGTCAGACCCAAAAGCTGTGATCCATATGGGCATCGACGCAACATCAAAGGAGGCGGTGTGGCTGGATTCTCAACAACAAATGGAGATCCCAATCCATGTGTCCACTCGTGTAACCATTATGATGACCAACTAAGGAGTGCACAATGATGCTGACCAGTTGTCTCCATTTCCATCTTCATCATCCTATATAAATGCTACCCTCTAGAGCCGCTGAAGAGTAGGATATGAGTGAACACTGAGGAGAAAATTCAGAGCGTTAATTTGCATAAGGCCTTAAGTTTTCTAGCAAATTGCAATGGCTATTTGGTTTGAGAAGCTCATGTGTCAGGGAGTGTTGATGGTTGGAAAACATGCCTTTATGTTTCTGTATCGTCCTGGGTGTTTACACCAGGAAAATGCAAGCCATCGGGGAAGAGACGTCAATCACTTTGGGAGATTCACTAGTTTTTTGATAGCCATACCTCTAGCTGCACTGTGCCTGGGTTTTTATATCCCATGGGTGTCCCCCCAGAACCCACGGATACAATCACTGCCTCCAAAGCCTTGGTACGTGGTGACCATGTTGAGCAGTGACCAGTGGGAGCGAATTCTCTTATTGGAAGGGTGGGTGTCCAAAGTATTCATCACCGCCTTTGTGAGTTCCACTTGCCAACTTTATCTAAGGTGGTGAGGAGGTCGAAGGAGCACCCCACCGTATTTTCTGTAAGAGGGCCCACCTCGGGGGAGGTGAAGAGTACAAGAATGACAAGCCACTGCAGAGGATTGTTTCTGCCAGGAGCAATGTGGCCCTTCTTCAAGTCCACTCATACAATAGTGTTACCCGGAGAAGAGGGAGATGTGAAGAAGGCTGAGCATGGAAAGGATATAAACTCCTTTGCCATCTCTGAAACCATGCAGAAAGGTGCCTTTGAGCATGGGACATACACAAAGGTAAGGACATGCTACTGACTCGACAGACATACAGGTGGTCGAGCCCAGTAAAAAATGAGCCACTAGAAGCATCCTGAGACGTTGTTTTCACGACCTGCAAGCTCAGAAACCAAAAACGACGTGCTGCCACCCAGACCGAGCACGTGCATCAGCTCCATGATGTCTGTTTAAATATGTAAACCATGGCAGAAGTACCACACTCTATTTGTTAGTTTTGATTATGACTGTAAACAGTTCCAGGTCCTATTTCGAGGACTAGCCTCGGGATCCAAGACATTATAGATAGGCTTCCCATAGAGGGGAGAAGGGTTGGGTTTTCAAGAGAAGAGAGGCTCTGCATTGTAATGGGTTTCAATTTTTTGAGATGAATAAAATTGCAGAAGATGAAAGTTAAACCTCTCATGGTAGAGATTCCTGTGCCATCTTTTTCTTCAATAAGTGATTTCTTTATGTGACTGTTTATCCTATTTTCACTCCATTTTGTATTTTCTTTCATGTTTGGGAATTAGTGTATATGGGCCAGAATTCATTTCGCATGCTCTAGGTCCATTGTTCAAGCATTTTTAAACATTTTCTTCTAAAGTCTTGCAGAATTCACCCTAGTTAGGTGCTTTGTTTGATGGGTTGTCTCCCTCTGTCCGCTGATCAATCTGCTAATACCTCCAGATTGAACAAATGGTGTCTATCTTGCCTCTGTCCACAAACCTTCAAACTTCTTACCTCTTGCAACTTATTTCAGATCTGATAGTTGACTCCATGGCCCAATGGTCTCCTCCATGATTGTCCCACCAAACTTTATAAAAACAAACTTGTTCTATTCAGAAATTTGACCTTCTGACTGTCTTTGATTGAATATTTTGAGTATGAAAACTGTGTAAATAGTGAGAGATCCCTCTCTGACTTTATTAGGTCAGAAATACAATCTAAAGTGGTTCTGATTTTACCTCGGGATTTGCCTCTCACATCCTTGGTACGTTCTGAGTGTTAACATGAGCATTTATATCACATAATTGAATAAATAAAGGAAAAGTGGTGTCGATTGCACTCTCAATGGAACTAGGTAGAGGGAAAAGGTCAACACAGATGGAGGGTGCCCAAATTTGTGTGTGTTTGGGGAGACATAGACAAGGTGTGATATAAGGAGGTCCCTTTGGTCAAGGAAAGAGAAAACATGTCTATCAAAGACATTTTGACACCATGAGAAGAGAGGTTGTAAATTAAAAATAGGGTTAAGAGTGTGTTATAGATAAGATGGTCCAAAATTCCATTCATATGATAGGAGAAGTAGGTAGATCATAAATATCAAGTAGGGCCTTGGGGGACATCTTAGAGATGGATCCAACCTAGTAGGACATGAAAGCATCGATACTTCCTAGTATAAGGAAAAAAAATTCCTTACCATTGTAAGAACATGTATTTGAATGGATTTAGATTAAGGGAGGTTGGTTAGAGGAATCCTTCTTGTTTTAGAAGGTTTGAATTTGTTTCCTTTTCATGATTTGAAGGAACAATGGTTATGGCTAGAGGATTATTTTTCTTAGGATCCTTTTAGATTTTGGTAGTGTCATGTTTAGGTATTAGGTAGTAATATAGCCATATATTGGCACAAACTTCTCTTATGTTAGTTTATTTCTTATTGGAGATAAGCATAATGTATATGGGATCATTTTAAAGGGTGTGGTCGTATTGAGAGTTACGAGCATCAACTTTATGGTAGTTGCAACATAGGCCAATATTAGTGCTAATTGCACATGCCAACTATCGATTTTAGTTTCACTGAGAAGAATGGATTTGTTGGGGCACGCACCTCAACGGTCCTTAAGATGGGTAACTCCGCGGGTTTGACTGAAAATAGTCTTAGGGGTGTCGGGGGTTGAATCAAAGTCTTCTATTGTAATAAACCCACGGCTTAAGACCAGGGTTTAGGGTTTTGGGTGCCCATGGTATTGAATCCATGTTTTTGTAAACAGTGCGCTATAAATAGGCACTTGTGTAAATAAGAAAGGTTAGGTTTTATGATGTAAGAAAGATTAAGGTGAAGTTAAGGCTGATTTTGTAAGGAAAGGTTAAGTCCCAGCTGTGTGTGTGGACGACCTCTGCAGCTGTGTGTGCAGAGGGTTTTTGTAAGAAGATTGAGAAAAGATCTGCAGCTGTGTGCGCAGAGGCCTGTTGCTGTGTGCACGGCTGTTAAGGACTGAAGGGATCTTCAGCTGAGTGCGTAGATCGAACTGTGGTTTTGTAGCAAGTTGAATAAAACGCAGTTTGTGGACGTAGCCCCTACACTGGGGGTGAACCACGTTATATTTGGTGTTGTGGTTTCTTGTGTTGTTTCTATTTCTGTTGTCTTTTATGCATTAATAACTGTATACATTTGATAACTTAGATCACTGCTAATAACAAGCTTCGCTGTGAATTCCCTGTAGTGGGTTAAGCAAGTCACGGTTGTTTATCTATCTGCGAAGTTGTATAAAAGTGAATGACACAGCTGTGTAATTATTAATTAATAATTTAGTAAAGGCTAAGGTACAGTAATATCCCTCTTTGCTTGCAGAAACCTGATTCTGCGGCACCCCATTGCTGTTTCAGGTGAGACTGCAACCTGTGCGCAGGTTGTTGCCAAAAGGGCCAACACAGTGGGTCTTTTGTTGGTGCGACATAAAAGGATTAAACCCGGGTCTACCCTATTGCCCAATAGGATTTCATTTTAGTTTGAATTTATTTAGTGATGTTGTCATTTGGAACATATATATTTCACCTAGCTTGATGGTATCCTCTTGTATCCAAGGTTTATTTTATAATTTTATTCATGTATTTCACAATGAAATGCATTAGTTAACAAGTGTAACAATTAGTTGTCATTTAATGGAATTTGTGAGTCATGAATAAATTTTCTCTATTTATAGAAAATTGTGGATTGGATTGTTTGTTGGGATGTTTTATGGTATAACCATGGTAAGTCCTAAGTCATCAAGCTTGGGTATGATACATAAATTAATAATTTAGTTTACCAAGTCTTGGAAGTTGTAAACAAAGGTTTTAGAGTGGTGATAAAACAAATGAAGAGCATAATTGGTCAAGGAGTGAAATTTTTTTGAGATCCCTGCCATTATGGGCCATGATATATATGGAGTTGAGGGAAAAGTTTTCAAGGTGGGATCTTGGATCCTCATAATTGGTTCGATGGAATTTATAAATTTAAGAAGACATTAGGAAGCCATGTTTCCATGATGCATAGTGCTAAAGGGATATGTAGGAAGTGTGTGGATTTTAGTTGAGACCCAACATAAAACCCTTATTAAGCAAAGTGGTTTTATAAATTCAAAGGTTGTACCCCTTGCATGGTGTAAACACTTTTACATCAACCCAAAAGCTAACAAGAATAGTTTGATTTTTGTAAGATGATCAAGTTGGGACGTGAACATATGTTGCCTTTGATGAAATTATTCAAATAATTGAGAGTGGGGGAGTGAATCAATTATTTCTAAATATTAAACCATTTTCAATATTTAAAACATTATTATTGATTATTTTGATGTGTAATCATGAGTTTCTGCAACACATCTTTGCAATTTTGGCTTCTTTTGCTATTGTCTTTTTCTTCAACTCTGACTCCTTTCACAATTTTCATTTTTCGGCAAATTAGAGTTTCCGCAGTTTTGGTTCCCCAGGACTTCTTCTGCATCGTCAATTTCATGCGGCCTCTCTTATGATCGTTGATTTGAAATACAACTTAACAAACACCTGCTTCTGCACATCCTTTTCTGCAAACTCCTTCCGCGCCGTCGATTTCTTGTGCACCATTTCTCGATCGTTGATCTTAGATCAGATGCGGATTGCAGATCTTGGGTTTTCCAAATTTGTTAAACAACTTCCACAATTTCTGCTTTCTGCCTTCTACTTTCCACATTTCGTAGGGCAGTCTCTAGGTTGCGAAAACCCATATTCTTCAAAACTCCTTCTGCCTTCCTCTTTCTGACTTTCGCATTCCACTGGAAGACACCGGCTTGCGAAAACCCATATTATTTATACTTTTATTTCTTGTCTTCCACATTCTTCTTTCCGCTTTCCTCCTTTCACTTTCTGCCTTCCGCATTCTGCTGACAGACACCAGGTTGTGGAAACCCATATGATTTTATACTTTGATTTCTCATCTTTCGCATTCCACTGGCGGAATCTGGGTTGCAGAAACCCATATTATTTCAGAATTTGATTTCTCATCTTCTGAATTCCGCCTTCCGTTGGAGGACTCTGGGTTTTGGAAACCCATATTATTTTATACTTTGATTTCTCATCTTCCACATTTCACCTTCCTCTTTCCACCCGAACCGTTGATTTCTTTGCGTGTTCACTCCTGATCGTTGGATCTGTTCATCAGATTTTCTTTCAAATTTTGTGGGTTTACTCCTAACTGTCGAATCTCTGTACAAACCGTCGATTCTTCTGAGTCTTCTTATTATCTCGATCATATTCTATGTTTTTCCATCAATGACAACCACATCACAATCTGATCTATTTCCATATGATTGCAATACCTATGATAATTCCAACAATCTCCCCCTTTGGCATTGATGGAAACCTTCCAATTCTGGATGCATGCTGTACTTGTAATAACCAACTTGTTATCATCTGTAGCAAAAACAACTTCTCCCCCTTTGACATCAATTTCAAAGAAGATTCTATAACACAAATCCCCTTATCAAAGTGGACATGTTAGTTGGAATAAGATATGATGCCCAACTTTTGGTGTAGATACTTAAATTGTGTCTTTGGTAAGGGTTTAGTGAAGACATCAACAATATGAACCACTCTGTTTGTAACCTACTCCCTTAAGAAGTGATACTTAATAGGTATGTGCTTAGTCTTTGAATAAATGACTTGATTTTTGGACATAATAATGGCGCTAGTATTATCACAATGGAGAAGAATGGGATCAACATATTTTACCTCAAAGTCTGCCAGTTCCTGGATCATCCAGTGCATTTGTGTATAGTAGGTGGAAACGACAATGTATTTAGCTTCTGTAGTGGATAAAGATATCAAGTCTTGCTTCTTACTCAACCATGCAACTAAAGAATCACCCAAGAAGAATGCACCTCCATTCGTGCTCTTTCATCCAAACAATTTGCCGAATCAACATCTGAATATACAGTTAGATGAATATTTAGATTTATAGGATACCATATACCATAAGTCATTGCGCCCTTCAAATATTTAAATATCCTCTTAACATCCACCAAATGAATTTGCTTAGGAACATACTAAAATCTTCCTACCATTCCAACAGCTTTCATTATATCAAGATGAGACGTTGTGATGCATAAGAGACTTCCTATCATTGACCAATATGTTCTTTGGTCAACATCATGTGAGGGATCATCCTTGCTAAGTTCACAACCAACAACCATAGGTGTACTAATAGATGACAAATCTTCCATTTGAAATCTCTTCAACATCTCCTTCAAATACTTCACTTGGGAGAGAAATAAACCTTCAAAACTCTGGATAATGCAAAGACCAAGAAAGATTGACAATTCTCCTATCATTGACATCTCAAACTCAGATTTCATGGCATTAGTGCATGCAAAAATAATTTCATCCACATACACCAAAACAACTGATAAATTATCACCTTCAGATTTGATATGCAGGTTACTGTCAAGAGTACCTTTATTGAACCCTTTGTCATGTAGATATTTATCCAGTCTATAATACTAGGCTCTTGGTGCTTGTTTCAATCCATATAGCTCCTTCAGTTTGCAGACATTTTCAGGATTTCCTATCAGTTGGAACCCTTCAGGTTGCTCTATATAGACTTCTTCTTATAGATATCCATTGAGAAAAATTGAATTAACATCCATCTGATACACTTTGAAGTTCTTATGACTAGAATATGCAAGAAACATTCTAATAGCTTCCAATATTTCCATTGGTGCAAAAGTTTCATCAAATTCCCATCCCTCAACTTGTGCATACCCCTTACAGACCAATCGAGCTTTATTCCTCACAATTTGTCCTTGTTAATTCATCTTGTTTTTAAACACCCACTTGGATCCTATTACATTTTTATCTACAGGTCTGGGAACCAACTCCCAAAAATTATTCTTGTCAGTCTGATTAATCTCTCCATTCATGGCTTTAATCCAATATTCATCCTCACCGACTTCTTCAAAATTATTAGGTTCCATCATAGATAGGAAAGCAATCTGAGATTGTTTTGAAACTTTAATCAAATTCCTTCTTGTCTGAAATCCTTTATCCTTGCCACCAATTATCTGATTTTCAGGATGATTCTTCTAAACGATTCTGGAAGGTGGTTTGGTTTTTGTCTGAGTGTTTTCACTTTCATTATCTGATTCTGAATCTTAATTTTCTGATTCTTGGACCTGTTCTTCCTTATCTTCAACTGTATATTCTGTATTTGGTTCAACACTGCTTATTTGAATATCTTTTACATGGATTCCTTCATCGATTTTAAAGTCAATACAATCAACCAATTTATGCAGCCTCATATTATAACAAGTGTATCCTTTATTGTTTGCATCATATCCTAAGAAAATACCTTCATCAGCCCTGTCATCATATTTTCCAAGATGTTCATCATTATTTTTAATATAACATTTACTTCCAAAGAATTTAAAGTGTTTGATAGAAGCAAGTCTTCCAAACCATAGTTCATAAGGAGTCTTATCACTGTTTGGCCTTAAGTGACCTTTTTTAAGAATATGGATAGCTGTGTGAACTACCTCTAACAAGTAAGTATGAGAAATATTTCTTTCATTCATCATTGATCTTGCCATTTGTTGTACTGACCTATTTTGTCTCTCAACTACTCCATTCTGGTATGGAGTCCCTGGAATTTTAATTCCATGTATCTTTGAAGTATCGCATAATTCTTTGAAGTATCTTGAATTGAACTCTCCTCCTCTATCATATATTATTGCCTTCAGTCTCTTTCCTGTTTGATTCTCAGTCAGAGCCTTAAAAAATTTGAACTTTTCAAATGCTTCATATATTTTTTTTCTTCAGAAAAGCAACCTATGTGAGTCTAGAATAATCATCAATGACCAACATAAAATATATTTCTCTTCTTGTGCCTTCCTTCATTGATGGTCCACACAAATCAATATGTACTAACTGAAGTGGTTTGTCTGTTGATGTGAAGTTCTTGGATTTAAACTTTGTGCGAGTCAATTTTCCAATTTGACAAGGTTTACCAATAGAGTCATATGACTTTGATATTTTTGGAAGATATTTTACTGCCCCATTGTTCACAAGCTTGATTATATGATCAATGTTTAAAAGTCCAAGTCTCCTATTCCAAATCCAACTTTCATCATACTTGCTTAGATGGAATTCTTCTTTTCCTTATTTCAAGACATAGACATTGTTTTATGTTCTTATGCCTTTTGCAACCAACTGTCCCAAGGGTACATAATTTATCTTGCAATGTTTAGAGGTGAAAACAACTTCACATCCTCTGTCATAAACCTGACTGACACTAAGAATATTATGTTTTAGTCCATTTACAAACAACACATCTTGGGCTTTCCCTTTTACATTACTCAACTTCACCATTCCTTTTCTTTTGATTTTCCACGGAGCATCATTTCCAAAAGTTACAATTCCTGATTTATTTTCACTTAGAGACATAAACTTACTTTTATCACCAGCCATGTGTTTGGAACATCCACTGTCAATATACCAAGGGCCCTTTTGCCTTTCAACATAAAGCACTAAGACACATTTGTTATTTTCTTTCTTCTTCCAAACTTTAGCACTTTCAGTAGAGTAATTCACTCTTGGGTCTGTTTTGTAATCCTTCAGATGACAGTTTGAAGCCCTGTGTCCAAAATTATGACAAACATAACATTCTGGCTCATTGGACAGTAGGTCAAAAGAGTTTTTATATCTATCATGGGTTATTCTTTGAGCTGTATGCAGTTCTTGTTTACTTGCTGACTGTCTTGTTCTATGTTGCAGCAATTGATTGTTCTTTGATTGCATATTTCTAAAATTAAATTCATAGTTTGCAGCTTTGTGGCACAAATTAAAACAACAATAACAATAACCATGGAAATTTTTTTGGTACCTGAATATTGGTTGTCTTCCTTTTTGTTGACTTTGCTTCTGAGCAATCCTTGGTTGATAATTTTGATCTGAGTTTCTGATTCTGGTACTTGTTTCATTTCCTTTTGTTTGCACAGTATGTTCGCATTCCGACTGTTTGTTTCTTGACCCTTCTTCATAGCCAAGACTTGTTTTTAATGATGGGGACCTTTTCTTACTCAGAATATTGTTCAGTTCTTCTGAAGCTTTAATACTGAACATATTTTGGTGATACAAAGCTTGGAATTTCTCCAATTCTTTCCTAGCTGTCACTACTTCTTCTTCCAAAGCTTCACATCTCCTTTTTTATTTTGTTAATTATTTTTTTAGAATATCTTCTATTTTCTTTGCCTCTTCTAATTCCAATTTTAGCAGGGCAATATCTTTACTTGGTTCTTTACCATTCTTTTCATACTGCATCAATAAATGTTTTTGTTTATTCTTCTTTAGTCTGAGTCTATCAATATCCTCCAAAGCATTGATTAGTTCACCTTCCATATCAACCATAGTTTCTTCATGATTCAGGTCACTTCCTGTATATTCATTTCCAAAATATTCTATGGCCATAAGAATAAAGTTATTCACTTCATCTTCACAAGATGAATCAATGTTTGTCTCTTCTGAAGAATCAACATCATTTGCACTGAGATTTTCCTTTTATATTTAGCCACTTTATTGTATTTATTGAATGTATAGTTTTCTTCATCATCAGAAGTCCACCTCTTTTGCTTGTGGGGACATTTAGATGCAAAATGTCCTATTTTACCACAGTTAAAACATTTAAAGGGAATCTTTCCTTTATATTTAGCTGATCCTTTCTTCAGGCTCCTTACAAATTTTTCCTTAGTCACATCCATTTCAAAGTCACTGTTCTTATCTGGTTTAAATGATGCTTCTCTAGTGGTATATTTATCTTTACCAATCCTCATTTCATAGGATTTCAGAGTACCTAGGATTTGGTCAATAGGAAGAGTTTTAAGATCACTTAATTCTTATATTGCAGAAACTTTGGGATTAAATATTTCAGGCAAAGATCTCAAAATTTTCTGAACTAAGGATGCTGTAACGTCCTCGACCCTTTGACCGGCGAAGAGGATGCTACCATACATCAATCATCCATGCATCTAGTGCCATGAACATGAACATACATACATATAATGCTGTAACAAGATTACTTAAAACATAAAACATACTAGATGCATTAATCATTCATATTCATAGCGGAAGGAAACAACATGCATTCATATACAATTCAACATTCAATATGTACATTATCATTCATCAATGGTAAATACTATTGCAGACACAAGTCAGGAAAGAATACTTATCTTAATAAGGACTTGTCCCACAACTAGCTACGTCGCTGCAACATTCCACCAAACCATAGGCCCGCGTGCTCCTTAATCTCTCAGCAACACTGCCACCCTGGAGCCGGGCATGATTCCCCAAGGAATAAGGAACTAACAGGATTACACATATCCAAGGATAACAACACCACAAGGGTACACAGTTCAGCCAAGCCAACACAGTTGGGTTTATCAGGCGAACAACAAATCAGCCAAGCCAACAAAGTTGGGTTTATCAGGCCATCCAAGAGTTGGGAAAGGATAAATGCTAAGCTGGTGAGCTCATTGAAGAGCTAAGGACACCTACACCAGAACCAACCTATCTTCTAGGACACCCACACACACCCAACACAAGGAAATCAGCCCTTTCTCTGCAACACAGTCCCTCAGACCCTGATCTCCCTTCCAGTGCTATTCGGGGGTTGTGGAGAAGAAATCCAACCCACTAGCTCTGTCTGTGTGGTTCCCAACCCACTAGGTTTATCAAGCACATCAGGCCCTCATTTTCCACTCCAATGTAGTTCGAGGACAAAACCACTGCATGCATGCAGCAAAACAACTATTCAAGCTTTAACAGGGGAAAACAACTCCCTGAATCGTTCTTGGCTCTATCGTGGTCAAAACGATTCCACAACAACCTACAATAGCCAAATCACACAGGAAAAACACAGTCCAACAATCATGGAAAAAAACAGCCCACGAACAACCATGAGCCCACAACACACAATCCCCACTGCAATCGCTGGAGAACTTACACTGACTGAAATGGGAAAGGAACAAGCTCCCAATCTATTCATGAGGGAAAAAGATGCAACCCACAGAACTGTAGATGAAAATCACAGCCACGATTCAATGATGGAAAAATATAACGTTAGACAGTCTAAAAATGGTGGAAAAGACACAGACTCTCTGCGTGAACATGAGGATGAACACCACCACAGACTAACAACTTCGTGAGAGACGGAAGAACCAACCCGCAAGCCAGCAATCCGTGAGGCAGAGGAGAATGAACCCCAATCAATGAATTGCGACCCCTTTTCAACTCCGCTCAGCGCAAGGGAAAACGAACAGACTCACAATCCCCATAGTGGATAGACCATCCGCAACCCAAAAGGCGCGTCATGGAGAGAGTGCAGGCATGGGCGTAGTAGTGGTTTTCTTGCCAGCCAATAGCTGCCCCAACTAATACCAGGATAACTAAGGTGGTGGTTGGATGAGACAAAGGAATTTGAGCAAAAGAGTGGTGACACATGGATTCCACCCCCCCCCCCCCCCCCCCCC
>LPNX010035728.1:376885-399694 GCA_001517045.1 Pseudotsuga menziesii
CATGTCCCGATATACCATTGGTGACAATTTCTATCTGAAACATAACATAACCAAATCCATGGTGGAGCCTTTGCCTTTAGCTCCGCACCATGATTATTTACAATATATGTATCATGTATAATAATGCAAACGAGGTCAAAAGCGGGGTGTTACAGATGCTTCATCAATATTTTCACCAAGACCCTTCATAGCATTCACAGTCTCTTCTGTTCTTAAGAAATATTTACTAACAGTCTCATCCTCATTCATCTTTAGTTGTTCAAATTTTAGTCTATATGTATGTAGTTTGGCATCCTTTACTTTCTCATTTCCTTCATAACTACTTACAAGTTTATCCTAGATCTCTTTTACGGATTCAAGATGCATCACCTTAAAAAATGCAGCATCTGCAAGATCACTTAGGATAACGTTCATTGCCTTTGCATTGAAACTAAGTTCCATCTTATAATCTATCGAGGCTAGCACAACTAGATTTACATAGTCAG
The DNA here is from genome assembly GCA_001517045.1 of Pseudotsuga menziesii. Lineage (NCBI taxonomy): Eukaryota > Viridiplantae > Streptophyta > Pinopsida > Pinales > Pinaceae > Pseudotsuga > Pseudotsuga menziesii. The sequence goes on from LPNX010035728.1 coordinate 377,371, forward strand.
TGTCTACTACATCCCAAACATCAACACCTATGAAGATTATATAAGTTCTCATTCTAACATTCCAAAAGGAAAAAATTGTTCCATCAAACATAGGAACCTTATTGGATGAATCCCCTTCATAACTTGTCATGTTTAAGATTACAGATCTACCTTTAAATAAAAGGAACCTTCTCTGATACCAATTGATGAAATTATTCAAATAACTGAGAGGGGGGGTGAATAAGTTATTTCTAAAGCTTAAACCATTTTCAATATTTAAAACATTATTACTGATTACGGATTTATAGTTATGATAATGCAGCAAGTATAGCAGAAGGAATGATGATCATCAATCACACACACATGATAGAGACAATCAAATATTCATCTTTATTTGAGCACCTACTCAAATGAGGCTGCAACCTCTGTTTACAAATTCCTTCTTATGGAGAGCACCAACCCTCATGTTTTTCTAGCACCCACTAAAATAACATTCTCCAGCTACTACTGAGTGGAAGCACCAACTTCCACTTGTACAGGATCCAACTTGTATAGAGAAGACAACATGTTTTTTCCTATCACCACTCTACTACCCTTGTTCCTTAGATTCAAACATGTTCATTACAATACGGAGAAAAACAAATATAACAAAGCATACCAACTTTGTTCTGATCTACTTCTGGATTTGTTTATGCACCTTGGTTCCCCTCATTGTCTTCATTATGGATATTCTTGAAAGACCTCAAAGTCCTCTTTCATTCCGCAATCCCCACTTTTACAACGGTCCACGCACCATATCTCTTCCTGTAGAGAGTGCACTCCTTCCTTCTTCACATGCATCCTCTTATACTTATCAATCTTTAAACCCTTCACCTGTTTGTGTTCCTGATTGTTGATTTCATAACTGATCAAAACTGTTCGATGCCTTATGACATACAAGGAGTCCAATTGATGTGTAATCATGAGTTTCTGGAACACATCTTCGCAATTTGGATTCTTCCCCTATTGTATTTTTCTGCAACTCTAACTCCTTTCACAATTTTCCTTTTTCGACAAATCAAAGTTTCCGCAGTTCTGGTTCCGTAGGAATTATTCTGCACCGTTGATTTTGTGTGGCCTCTCTTCTGATCGTTTATCTAAAATAGGACTTAACAAACACTTGCTTCCACACATCCTTTTCTGCAAAATCCTAACGCGTCGTCGATTTCTTGTGCACCATTTCTCGATCGTTGATCTTAGATCAGATGCGGATTGCGGATCCCAGGTTTTCCAAATTTGTTTAAACAACTTCCACAATTTCCGCTTTCCACCTTACGCCTTCTGCATTTCACAGGGAAAACTCCAGGTTGCGAAAACCCATATTCCGCAAAACTCCTTCTGCCTTCCACTTTCCAAACTCTGCATTCCACTGGTGGACACCGGGTTGCAGAAACCAATATTATTTTATACTTTGATTTCTCGTGTTTCGCATTCTGCTTGCCGATTTCCTCCTTTCGCATTCCACTGGAGGACACCAGGTTGCAGAAACCCATATTATTTTATACTTTGATTTCTCGTCTTCCGCCTTCTGCTTTCCGCCTTTCACATTCTGCTGGCGGACTCCGGGTTGCGGAAACCCATATTATTTTAAACTTTGATTTCTCATCTTCTGCATTCCACCTTTCTCTTTCCGCCATATATTTTCCATCTTCCGCATTTCAATGGCGGACTTCAGGTTTCAGAAACCCATATTATTTTAGACTTTCATTTCTCATCTTTTGCATTCTGCCTTCCGCTTTTCTTCTGAACTGTTGATTTCTTTGTGGGTTCACTCCTGACTGTCGGATCTGCTCATCAGATTTTATTTCAAACTTTGCGGGTTTACTACTGACCGTCGTATCTCTGTACAAGTCATCGATTCTTCTGAGTATTTTTCTTATCTGGATCATATTCTATGTTTTTCCATCAATGAAAATCATATCACAATCTGATCTGTTTCCATATGATTTCAATACATATCATAATTCCAACAGCCTTGAGGAGTGGTTTAAATTTTGGAATGGATAGTCACCTTAGTTTTGAGGGTGTGAAAAAATTGTACTACGACCTTCCGTAAAGAAGAGCCATTAGTGTTTTCATACTCGAGTTGAGGGTGGAACTTTCTTAAGGAATTTGGTTTGATGGTTGACTTATGCTAGCATTTATGTTTTAAAAAATATATTAAATTTATTCATTTTTATGGAACCTAAGTTAGGGATTCCTTACACATTTTTTGAATAGGATCATGTTGATTATGCAGCATGTTATGAGCATGGAATTTGAAGTTGTGAATATCTTGGTCTAAGTTTTGATGGTTTCAAGACCTTTTTGGTTTTTCCAATTGGATTTGTTTTGTGGCATGTGATTACATTATGGACCACCTTTATCTAGTGCAATTTAAGGATGATTGGTGGGAGATATCAAAAAAATGGCCACATGTGTTGTTTGAGGAGTTAAAGTAGAGGTTATTAATCTCATGGAGATAAAGGTTTGACCCATAAGATTGGTATAAAGTTGCATCTAATATGAAATTTTACCATGGATAATAGGCATATATTGAGTCAAACCTTAGCTAAAATTTCATGGAAGTTAGCTTGAGTCATAATCACTTAGGTTGATAGAGGTTAGGTTGAAACTATTTGAGTTGCAAGGTATTGCCATGTGATTGTTTTTGTTGAAGCAAAGTGAGTAGGAGGGGTATATATGTTATGGGAAGCAAAAATTGAGAAGGAAGAGGGGGTTAACTTTATCAGTTCTTGAAAGGGGTAGACCTCTTAAGGAGATGTTAGCCTAAGGGAACTAGCCATGTTATTATCATTATTTTGCAGGGGAGGAACCATCATAGATATGGGGTTACATTTGGGATGCATTCCATGATGAATATGTCATGTCAAGGGTAGATTTCTCCTGAGTTGAACTTGGAAGAGAGGGAAAAAAGAGAAAGGACTTTTCTTGGAGGGAAGGGTGAAGGGAAAAACAACAAAAGTGGGTAAAATATTTTATTTAAGGAAAAAGGTTTGGAACAAAATAAGGAACTCATATTTCCGACAAGGAGGAAATCCTTTGTCATTTTCTCTTGGAAGAGAATTGTTAAGTATAAAACATAAATAATAGTCTTTTTCCAAGATGGAAAAGGTTTAAGGGAACTCCTCATTAGACTTAACAAAATGTAGATGTGTTTGGTTAACCTATGAAGTATATAGGTATACCCAACCTAGGTGGAAGATGCATGAAGATAACATTTCAACCAAGAGGCCAATTAACCTTGTTATGAAATTACCACCTTGATATGGGGAAAATATGGGAACATTGGGAGGAGAAGAAGGGAAGGTACATTATGGTTAAACACATGAAGGTTAATTATGGGTGTTAATTAAATTAATGTTAATATTGTTTTAGCTCATTCATTTTATCCTATTTATTAATTAATCTATGTTTTAAACATAACACAATCAAGAACTAAAAATGTATCAAGGAAGAAAAATAAATAAAATTGGTTTACTTCCATTTTATTTTTGGTTCCTAGCTAGCCTAATTAAACGACAAAAAAGTTGAAATGGACTTAAAAAATGCTACTTGGGATTTGCGATGAGAGAAAATGGTATGTATCCAAATGATAGGGGGAATAGGCCTCCGTGTGTACTTGTGAATCACTTGAATCTTATTGCAAAGTATGACAATGATGTCTAAAATTCCACACGTATGAGTGCAAAAATGAAACAAGTAAGCTACACAAATTCAATCGAACTAAATGCAAAGAAAGTAAAGTATGCCCATTTACTATGAGTAAAATGATGTTCATCCTGTAACACAAGATGAGCTAAATCCTTCCTCTAAGGTGGGGATTTGGGAATAAGATCGACTAAAATGAGAAAATATAGTTATATTTAACCCTTAAAATTAGAACACAACTAGGTATACAAATATTTATAATGTAGAAAACAATAAATTATAGTGCAAATTACCAAACACAAAGACAATTGAAATGAAATGTTGTAAAATAAGCCCTAGTATTATGATAATCCAATAGAAAGAGATGCTCATTGTCCTCTTAAGGTTGGGTATTCATTAAATTGATGCAAGCTCAAATTATAACAATACTTGACAAAACAATCCATAGCCTCCTATATATTTAAATAGACTTTCAATAGCCAAAACTATAAGTACTTGCGGTCACATAATTGATGAATACCAACTATCTAACATGCCTTATTTAACATAGATACCCTTTTTAAATTAATTAATTATCCGCTAATATATAATCATCCTTGCTCAAGGGATATGGTCACATACATTAATTTACTAACTCCTATATAGACTAAAGTAAGGAGATTAGGGTAGGACCCTAACGTTCCCCCTCTTCAAGGTTTGAATTGTTGTCAAGGATGAAGATGATGAAACTACTACAAAATCCCTACTAGTTCCTATGTGGCATCTTCTAGTTGTATACCACTAGATCAAGACTTATTTGACCATGCCATTTCCTAATTGATGCTCTCTAGTATCCAATACTACTTTTGGGTAGAGACAAATGGAACTTTCTTCACCAAGTTATGATAAATTAGTATACACTTTATAATTTGATCCCAAAACCTTTTTAAGGAAAGAAACTTGAAATATTAGATGAATCCAAGAGTGATTTCTCAAATCTATCTTGTAGGCAACCTATCCAATGTGTTGTATGATCTTGTAGGGTCCATAGAACTTCAGTGCTAGTTTTTGAAAGATTTTATTTTTGAGTGATTTTTGTTTATAAGGATGGAGGAAAAGAAACACTTGATCCGCTTCTTCAAATGAGCACTTTGAATGATTTTTATTAACTTGTAGTTTCATTCCATTTTGATCCATAACTAAAATGTCCTTAAGTGTGCTGAGAATATATTCTCTAGTGCAAAGTGTGTTGTCCATTGCATGAACCTTGAAGGTTCCTTGTAATTAGGAAACCATTGAAAAGGGTTTTGGTCCACACATAGTTTTATATGGTGTCATTTTGGTAGCTCCATGATAAGTGTTAATATACCATGATTCCAAAAAAGGAATTCATTGAGCCTATTGATGCATATGTTCTAAAGAAACGTATCTCAAGTATGTTTCCATGCACTTATTCACCTCTTATATTTGACCATTTCTTTTGGGGTGATAGGCCATGCTTAGGTTTAAATGGGTACCCTAAAGTTTAAATGTACCTTACCAAAATTTACTTTGGAATGTAGGGTCTTGATCAAATATAATGGAAGTTTGCATGCCATGTAAATTAAAAATATGATACATGAAGACTTGGGCAACTAATGATGGTGTAAAATGGTGCCACAAGGCACAAACATGAGCATATTTGGAAACGTGATCTACAAAAACCGTGATGATTGATTTTTTACCCGATCTAAGGAAGCTCCACTCTAACATCCATCGAGATATTAGTCCATATATGGGTCGAGATCAAAATTGGTTGTAATTCCCTTGACAACTTCACCATATCACCATTGTGTCATTGGAAACTGTCACACGCCACTACAAAGTTTTGAATGTATATTTTCATTCCCTTCCAAAAGAATGAGTGGCTAGTCCTTCTGCTTCATAGGTTTTATGAAAGACCCAATGACCTAATGTGGTGATGAACATAACTCCTCTAAGATCCATTTTTTTAATCCAAACTTTGGTTCCAAATAAAATCGCTCTTTATACCTTAATGTATCTTGGTGCCATGTATATGCACTATCGTGTCATTTACCATTCATTGTTAACAAACTTATTGATTCCTTTGGATGAATTGCACTATCGTGTCATTTACCATTCGTTATTAACAAACTTCCTTGAGAAAATCGAGAACGAGTAAGGTTCATGTAAATAAGGATCCCTCCTCCTCAAATTGCTTAGACAATACATTAACCACCACATTTTCTCTACCCTTCTTATATATAATCTCATAATCATACCTTGACATCTTAGTAACTCACTTATGTTTCCTTGGTAATTAGATCCTACGTTTAAGGAAATATCTTAATCTATGATAGTCAATCTTTATCTCAAAATGCCTCCCTATGATATATGGGCACCATGTCTCAAGTGCATGAAGGATGGCCATCATCTCTTTTAATATTTAGATTTTCCCAAATTTTAGTCACATACATACTAGTGAATGCCAAAGGGCATCCTTTTTGCATCAATACTACTCCAAGACCTCCTTTTGGACTTATAACATTCTTATACAAAATTATTAGTAAAATTGGGCATTACTACTGTATTAGTGCACATGGCATCCTTTAAGGCTTAAAAGGAATGTTGAGTTGTTTCGATCTAAAAAAAGGCATTATTTTTTAGCAATGAAGTTAAGGGTACTACAATTTTTCCATAATTTTCACAAAATTTTTGTAGTAGCCCATAAGTCATAGGAACTCATGGAATCTCTTTAAGGTCTCAAGGCCTTTCCACTATTGCATAGCTATCACTTTCTTTGGCTCTACTCAAAATCCTTACTAACTCATATTGTGACCCAAGTATTCATCCTTGGAAACCCCAAAAACACATTTGGATCACTTCACAAATAATAAGTGGTCCCTCAAAAATGGTGCCAAAACTATTGAGATACTTTAGGTGGCATCCCCATGTTATTTGTATATCAAGATATTGTCAAATATGACCAACACAAATTGTGGAAGAAATTTCAAAATATTTTGTTCATGAGGATTTGAAAGGTGGATGGAGCATCACAAAGGACAAAATAAATCATTAAAAACTCATTATTGCCTTCATGTATGCAAAAAGTTGTCTTAGGGAAGTTTTCCTCTATCATCCTTATTAGGTGGTATCCTAAACGAAGGTCCATTTTAGTGAAAAATTGGCTCCATTAAGCTCATCCAAAATATCATAAATGACTGGGATAAGAAATTTATCCTTGATAGTCAACTTATTGAGAGCCCTAAAATCTAGACACATGCGCGAAGCACCTTCCTTTTTCAATGTTGGCGCAAAATAGGAGACCAAAGTTCTTGTCCAAGGGTGAAATGAGGAAGAACTAGTGAATGAATGTTACATAAGATACAATATGCATTTTACCAGTCATATTCTTACACAAACAATCAGATAGAATACAAAATTCATTAACATCATAATTAATACATATATAATATACGACTTCACATTCTCCATGAAATAGACAAGAAACATTTATGCACAATCAAATTTTAAAGGGGGCACCAAAAATTTCATTATTTATTCATTCTCTTAGCCATTTACATTGTGTGTTTTTAGTAAACATTCTCACCTTACAATTTTGTCTCAACCCCTCTCACCTAGTATCTCCTTTAAAGTATCTCACAAACATGTGCCCAAATCCCCTAGCTCTTGCAGAGATTTTATACATTCTCAGTGGTCATTTATGACCTTGTCAATAAGATGTTTTACCGCATCAATATGGTTATAGTTTAATGTGGATTCCTTAATTCTTGTACTTATCCACTTCATCTTCATATGCAAGTCTTCTCATGTTTGATCATTTTTATATCTTCCACAACCAAGTATTCAAAAATGAAGGAGCCAACAACACTTGACCATAATTGTTTATTTTCCCCTAAGTCAACCTTGTTGCTCCATCAATCCTAAAAATGAAGGGGCCAACTATTGAATTTTAACGACTTCATGGCCAAACAATTATTCAAAACTGTTTACCTGGGCCTTCCATTTCCCCAATGATTGTCCTTGCTCACTATCCTATTCATATGACTTCCATTGTTATACTATGTGCCACTCTACATTCACAAATGAGCCTAGTTGTTGTAGTGCAAGAATGATAGTTTGAGCTATAGGACAAAACTCATGCATTGTCTTCCTTTTTGGTAATGAATCCTAATGCAGAGCATCTAACTTGTCATCGAAATATTGGATGTTCAATTATTTCTACTATTGTTCCAGGGGATTTGTGAGGGTGACCACTTCGTTATTCATTTGTTGTATTTGTAGGGGAAATTCCTCAATTGGGTTTATTACTACACCAAGATACCCATCCAATATTTCCTTATAGAGAATAGTGGCTTACTTTCCTCCACAATGTCATGAAGGCGAGTTTGGGTTTCTAAGACATTTATAATGAGCTCTTTTTGTTGGTAACATACCCATGAGCTCTTTTTGTTGGTGGTTCTCCTTATATTTTGCAACATCAACATGTACATGCAATTCATATACTCATTGCTATGATTATTTCCACAACAAATAGAGGGCCGCAACAACCTCCTGAGGCTTCTCTACGGTAATGATATTCAGAATAAAAGAGTTCTTCTGGTGAAGCCGAGGCCACATGTCAATAATAATTTGACAACCATATTCGAGAGTTTGCTTAGCATTGACTCAAGATTGATTCTTCACATCCCATTCAACACTGGCATCAACTAGATATCCTTGAATCTACAACATTGCAGGCCGTGTCTCCTCTTGCTCCTATGCTCCTTATTGCATGCATAGTTCAAATTTCAAACAAGAGTTGTGCAAGATGCTATATTCTAGGTAGTGGGATAGTTTTGGAATTCTATAGAGGGATTGGAATAGAGGGGTTTTCCACTAGCAATATAAGGACCCTACCGATCTAATGTTTGAACCTCAACTTGTACATATGTAGGGATCGACTGAATTTGTTAAAAACTCCATGCTTGAGTATCTATTGTCAAGATTGGGACAATGTCTATGCTCTCCTAGAAAATGTGAATCATAGCTCAACAATGCTCAGGATCTTGCACAAGCTTCTAAAGTTGTTCCATGACTAAAATACTATTTGATTTTGAAGAAGATGGGGGAGTAGTGGAATGTACCTCATGGGGATTGACTCCACCCACCTCTTCCATTTTCACTCTAGGTGGAGTGCTATGCATTTCTTCGTAGTTAGTTTAAATGTGAGATAAAATTGCCGCCTCCTCACCCTTGATCCCTCCAATTGAACCTCCAAGAGATTCTACTTTCTGATGGAGTCTCAAAAATGTCCCCACTAGTTGGTTTTGCCTCTGTACTTGATGTCATTGTAGATGATGGAACATCAGGTTAAAGTTGCTCACAAAGAAGATCATGCTGAACCAAAACACTTGGAACATCAATTGAACCTATATGATCATCATCAATATCAATCATAGGGGACTGGGATGAATACTACTCAAAGTATTGAAAGGACTAGATGGTCTTAGTGATACAATCCAACCCATTCTCCACCTGAAAAGTCTTATAATCCTACAAGAAATCCAATGTCTCTGAAATACTTGGAAGGATATATACTACAGTGGTGATGGAGGATGGTGGACTGGAAGCATAGCCATCCACCTTAATATTAACAAGTTGTAGGTTGATGGGTTTCAATACACAAGGGAACTTTGGAGTTGACCCTTGAATAAAATCAATGACTAACCCTAGAAATGATTTAACATATTTACTTGAGAATTAGGTGTCATCCATGACAATTATTTTTAGTGTTTCCAGTAAATATGGAAGAGTAGAAGGTGTTGATTTCTCTTCATCAAACTAACACTCTAGACTATCTTCTGTAATTCTATCCTTTTGCTTTCCCAAAAATCTATCTCCATACATTGTTTGCTTCATATGTGGAGCTCTAGTGATTGCTTTTGGGAGAATGTAAGTGGTTCCCTAAGTGGGTTCAGACTTCGACACACTCATAATTGAAGAAACTTCCCTGTCAAGCACACACTCAGTTAAACAAAATGGAAGGGAATCTTTCTTGAATGTGGGATCCACCCTTGGTCGAACAAAGGCGTTATCCTTATCTATGCTGAACCAGATATTTCTTGCATGGGAATCCAATAATGCATGGGATGCATAGAATCGTAGTGGTGACAACAATCATGTTTCCATACTAATTTCCAAACATGTTATAATTGAAAGTGGCATTTTGGGTGTTGCTTCTTCTCTTCCAAGGCTAATATATCAGATCATTCACTCTTATATCACTTATAGGCAGGAGCTCTCTTCTAGCATAAGGTTTCCATTTACACACTGTGAATGCTACTAACATGTACCCAAAAATGAAATAACCTCGAATGATATGCACTTTTTTGCAATTCTGCAACAACTCATCAAATAGAAAACTACTCTAATTAGGTGTTCACTCTGAAAAAAAACCTCTGTGATGGAGAGAGTATCTAGGGTGCACTCTCCTTTTGTGAACTTCCACATAACCTTGCCAAAGAGAAATTGGCATACAAACTTGACTTGAGGGTTTTTGATAAGGAGGGTTGTCTTTTTTCCTGAAATGTTTATTGGTACCCTAAAATGTTGAGGACACCTGCTTACCCTCCATCGACAAACCGATGATCCTGTGAATGTCATCGACATGGAAATGGTATGTGATATCCAACCACAAAGCTTGACCATGCACTCTGTTAATGAGGAACTTCGTGCAACAATTGATTTCTCTTGTTGTGCCAACAACTGGTAGGTCTTGAAAAACTACTAAGGTAGAGTTTTGTAGGGGCATGAATGCAGGATTCCATATAATGGTAAGTTCCCATGTTTTTAGAGGTACATACTGGAGATATGCTTCTAGCCACATGTGAGGAAATAAATCCTTGTCGAAGAAGTTACTGTTTACTAGTTGATTCTTCTCAACCTTTCCATGCAAATTTCCAATGACTTGCACTCATGGGTCAAAAAATCTATTGACACTATTTTTCTAGATATCCCTATTGTTCTAGGCATCAAGGCTTTGTTGTTGGATTCCTTCACCATGGTTTCTTTACAACGTTTACTACATAAACTGAATGGCTATCTGAAATATTCCATTGACTGTTTGAATGAGTGCTATGTGTTGTTGTGGGGGCTCTAGTGAAAAACAATAAAATAAAAAAATCACACAAAGTGAATTCTAAGACACAATTAGGGACTTTAAACCATACATATGTGTTGAGTTCAGACTTGACAAGCTCAATTAAGGCGACATGCAGTAGATACCATAATCTACAAGAACTGTTAACACTAATTTGACACCTAGTAACCCCTAATGATGTCTAATCCCTCAAAGATTCTAAATGAAACCTACATTCACCAAAGGACACACTTTAACTTCATACCCTAAACCCAAAGTCATAAATTAACCAATTTTTCCTAACCGAACTTAATGAAAAACTCACTAACTTACTATTGTCGACATTCCTTACATTCCATTCACAAAATATGGAATGACTTGACTGAATCACAATGAGATAGAAATAAAACACAACCAAACAACCTATTAGCCTACCCTACCCCACTCCTTGTAATATAAGTATCCCAATTTCTAACTTGCTTAGTTGAAACACAGGGCTTTACGTGAGCGCCATTTATCCATCTAGGTTTTAGAATTCTATCAAGTTGTACAAGACACACAACACCTCAACCTATTATGTCTACCACCATAATGGACCAAGCCAATGCATCTACAATTTCCCTGGGTTATTGAGATATTTACTATCATATAAAAGCACCAAATTTCCCTTAGAGAATTGCTTGGTTTTGACATGTCGATTATGTTATGCATTTTGTCTTTCTCATTCCATATTTGAATCTAAATTGGATAAGAACTGAGATTCTTCCAATTGCATGAGTTCCTCTAACCATTCCGTAATTGATTCATCTTCAATCATGCGAGTGGCAGTTGTGATATATAAATTATGAACATGGAACTTTGTTGGTACCACCGCTTCTCTTCCATATACCAATTGAAATAAATATTGTTTATGTAGGAACTTAAATATGTTTTGGTATTCCCATAATACCATAGGTACTCATTCATCATAGTCATCACAATTGGAATAACAAAATTTAGTCAATCTAACCTCCAAAATATTATTAAATGCTTCCATTGTACCATTTACTTGTGGATGATATGGAATGTTTTTTTGGTGCTAAATGAGGAAATCCTAGGTTAAAGTAGAAATAGATCTACTGATGAAGTGCATTCCCTGATCATTGGTTAAACTTCTCAGGCATCCAAAGTGAGTGATAATATTTTAGAATATGATTTGAGCAACAATATTTGTAGAGAAATCCTGAACATACTCTAATTCTTCCCACCTAGTTACATAGTCAGTTGTAGTGATAATATACCTAGCCTTCGAATGCCGATTATGCAGTTAAATAGGACCAATAAAGTATACTTCCCATTTTTCAAAATGTTTTAGGGAACATATAGAATGAATTTAAAGCTTGTCCCTTATAGAATGGTTACTCGCTCGTTGGAAAAAATCATAAGATTTAGCATACCTCTACATCCTTAAACACTATTGACCACCATAATACTGCTTGTAAAACCCTCTAAGTTGTTGCTTTTCCTCCAAAATGACATACCAAAACAACTACATGACATTCCCATATAATTTTCTCTCATTCATGGTCCATAACACATATGTAAAAAATTACATCAATTCCCAACGTCTTATACTGTTTTCCCGCATGAAGTTGATAGTCGACAACTCGAACAACCAAGTGACACTTTTGAATTACTAATAGTTTTTTGGTGCTGATCCAGTATTTAAATACAGAGGAATCTCTTCAAAATAGTCAAGAACAACCTCAATCCAGAATAGGGATACATCAGGTAGTTGATTACAAATGGAACCATCATACTCACCAGACTCCAACTGTGACAAATGATCAAGCCCCACATTATGTTTTCCTTGTTTAATGACTACCTCAAAATAAAATTCTTGAAACATCATTAACCATATGCAAATATATCCTTCCAATACATGTTTGTTCACCAAATACTTTAATGTTGAATGATCAATGAAAAACTTGAAATTACCACTCAATAAGTAGTGATGAAGCATATGTAATGCACATAACATGACTAGCCCTTCTCACTTAGTATTGGTATAGTTGTGTTCAGAATTAGAGAGTTTCCTACTAGAAAGATAAATAACACGGTTGAGGTTACATTACCTTGACTTTCTAGTAGTTGAGTCTTCTCAACCTTTCCCTACAAATTTCCAATGAATTGCACTCGTGGGTCACAAAACTCTATCGAGACTATTTCATTGGATATCCATACTATTCTAGGCATTAAGGATTTGTTGTTGGATTCCTTCACCATGATTTCTTTACAACATTAATACACAAACTGAATGGTTGTCTGAAATATTTCACTGACTATTTGAATGAGTGCTAGGAGTTGTTGTGGGGATCTAGTGCAAGACAATCCAGTAACAAAATCACACAAAGTGAATTCTAAGACACAATTAGGGACTTTAAACCATACATATGTGTTGAATTCAGACTTGGCAGGCTCATTTAAGGTGACATGTAGTAGATACCACAATCTACAAGAGCCATTAACAATGATTCGACACCTAGCAACCCCTAATGATGTCTAATCACCAATAAAAGACTCTAAATAACCCCTAATTTCACCATAGGACACACTTTAACTTCATACCATGGACCCAAATTCATAAATTAACTAATTTTTCCTAACTGAACTTAAAAAAAAGAAAAACTCACTAACTTACTATTGTCAGAATTCTTTACATGCCATTCACAACATATGGTAATGACTCGACTGAATCACAATGAGATAGAAATAAAACACAACCAAACAACCTATCAACGTACTCTACCCCACTCGCTGTAATACAAGTATCCCAATTTCTAACTTGATGAGTTGAAACATAGGGCTTAAAGCGAGCACCATTCATCCATCTAGGGTTCAAAATTCCATCAAGTTGCACAAGATGCACAACATCTGAATCTCTTATGTCTACCACCATAATTGGACCAAGCAAATGCATCTACAATTTCTTTGGGTTATTGATATATTTACTATCATATACATGCACCAAATTTCCCTTAGAGAGTTACTTGGTTTTGATATGTCGATCATGTGATGCCTTTTGTACTTTTCATTCCATATTTGAATGGAAATTGGATAAGAACCGAGATTCTTCCAACTACATGACTTCTGCTAACCATTCCGTAACTGATTCATCTTTAATCATGCGAGTGGCAATTGTGATATATAAACTGGGAGAAAGGAACTTTGTTGTTACCAATTGAAATAAAGTTTGTTTATGTAGGCTATTAAATGTGGTTTGGTATGCCCATAATACAATAGGTACTTGTTTATCCTAGTCATCACAATTGAAAGAACAAAATTTAGTCAATATAACATCCAAAATATTATTAAACACTTCCACTGTACCATTTACTTGTGGGTAATATGGACTTCTTTTGTGGTGCTAAATGAGGAACTCCTAGGTTAAAGTAGTAGTAGTCCTACTCATGAAGTGCATTCCCTGATCATTGGTCAAACTTCTCTGGCATCAAAACTGAGTGATAATATTTTTGAAGATGAACCGAGCAAAAATATTTGTAAAGAAATCCCGAACATGCTCTAATTATTTCCACCTAGTTACATAGCCAGTTGTAGTGATAATAAACCTAGCCTTCGAATGCCGATTAAGCAGTTAAATAGGACCAATAAAGTCTACTACCCATTTTTCAAAAGGTTGTAGGGAACATATAGAATGAAGTGGAAGTTTGTCCCTTCTAGAAGGGTTACCCACTCGTTGGAAAACATCATAAGCTTTAGCATACCTCTGCATCCTTAAACCCTATTGGACACCATAATCTTGCTTGTAAAACCCTCTAAGATATTGCTTTTCCTCCAACATGACCTTGAAACAACCTAGCTGGTTGTATTCGAAACCCTCCAATGGATTAGTCAACCAATTGACTATAATTCCATAGTAAAAATACGATTGCCGAATAATTGATAAAATATATAAAAGATATGATATTACAATGAAATGGAGGCTTGTATAAATACCCACACATAACCTTTCATAAGGTGTCTCTTCCCTACATTTAGTTATTAATATTTAATTTATTATTTCTTTATATTTATTTATTATTTATTTAGGTATGTTTTCCTCTTAAGGGAAGCTCTATACTCAAAGCTTGTTTAGTGAAGGACTTATCATTGTTTTTGTTCATAAGATCTTCTCATGTCTTCCTGAACCTATAACTCCGACACTTGAAGAAACATGTCAATATAGTTTTTGAATCCCTGAACTGAAATGTTGCATTTCCTAGGAAGTGATCCATCCGATATTTACCTTTATCAGAGCTGATTGCTGGTCGCTTTGTAGGATAAATATTCCCGTTTTCTATTTAGGCTGTAGATTTTGTGTTCTTCCGCATATGAAATCATAAATTCCTTGTTTATGTTCATTTTGACCATGTAGTTGGTCAAAATGAATTTTATAATGGGGGTGTTGATAAGGAGTTTGATTGTTCGCTTTTCTGTTGGATTGACTTCTTTTTGAATTGTGGCAAGGATCCAATTTGTTCTTGTTTCTTCTTCATCAACTTGAATTTGTTTTTTCAGATAGTCTAGATGTTTCCTTCTGGATTTGAGCACTCTGAATCTCTTCTAACTTTTCGTCTTGCGAATTTTTTTCCTCATTTAACTTCTTGATTTGTTCCTCTAATTCTTGATTAAAACTTCTCAGGTTCTGGTTTTCTTCCTCTTTAGCCAATATTTTTCCTTTGGTATCTTCCTTTGATTGTTCTATCTTCTTAGCAACTTTTAACCTCCTAATTTTTCCTATTAATGTCTTGTTATGGTTTCTTAACCAATATATTTCTTCAGTGTTATTCGATAACGTGATTTTGACAACTATAATCTCCAACTTATGTGTCTTTTTAGCGTCGTTCTCTTTCTATTGGAGTTCACTAATATGTTGATGAAGGTGGCAATTCTTTGCTTCTAGGCGTCTTACTTTCATTCGAATGTGTCTGATTTCGTCTTCTTTCTCCTTGATGGTTTTGTTTAAACGTTTTGTTTCTTCTTCTAGATCATTATTGCTTCTATAAGGTGATTTTTCGACATTTTTTGAGTTTCTGATTTTGTCTTCTAGGTTTTGATTGTGACAGTTTAGATGTGAAATCTCCTTATCCTTATCTAATAACCTTTTATGGAGCTCTTGCTTTTGATCTTTTAAGGTACGATTCTCCTGTTCTACTAAATGAATTTGCAATTCTTGCTTCATAATCTTGAATTGAAGATCTTTATTGGTCGCTTTATTTTTCTCTAACTTGTCCACTGTTGCTTGTAACTGCGACTTCATTTCCGAATATGTAGGTGCAATTGTTTGTGACTATGTATTTACTTTAATTTTGTCTTCTTTTCTTCGACAAGGGTATACATAAAAGTTGTAATAACCCTTGATCTAGTTCTTGGAGAAAATTCGACTTTGCCCTTTTTGGTATTTCCTCTCTTCTTTATTTTTCTAAAATAATAATTATAATAATATTTATTAATCCCTTTTAATTTTTTTTTGTTTCTCAATTGTTATTAAAATTAATATCTATAACTATAATAATAATAATAATAATAATATATGTTATTATAATTAATAACAATATTTGAAATATTTAGGATTGAGTAATTTTATAATAATAAACTGTATTATTATAAATTAATATATACGAAGTTTAGAAAAATAGAATTTAAAAAATTCAATATTAATAATATGAATATTATTGTGTAATATTGAATTTATTAAATGACGTGTTGTTTGTTGTTGTAAAAGAAACCATGTATAGTTTTTTTAAGAAACCATGTGCAGTTTCTATATTTTATTTTCTCTTTACTTCTTTTACTTTTACTTTTTTTTTTCACTTTTTTTAACTTTCTCTCTTTATTTTGGGTAAGGTCAAAGACCTAATTCAAGGAATCCTTGACAACTTTGGCCACAAGCCATATTGACTCTGATACCAATGAAATAACCTAGCTGGTTGTATTCGAAACCCTCTAATGGATTAGTCAACCAATTGACAATAATTCCATAGTAAAAATATGATTGTCGAATAATTGCTAAAATATATAAAAGATATGATATTACAATGAAAGGGAGGATTGTATAAATACCCACACATGGGTTTCCTTGGTGAAGAGACATAACCTTTCATAAGGTGTCTCTTCCCTACATTTAGTTATTAATATTTATTTTATTATTTGTTTATATTTATTTATTTAGGTATGTAACAGACCTCCCACAACCCATGCATGACATTCCCATATAATTTCCTTTCATTCATTGTCCATACACATCTGTGAAAAATTCCATCAATTCCCAATGTTTTATACAGTAGCCCCGGGCGAAGTTGATAGTCAACAAATCGAACAACCAAGTGATGCTTTTGAATTGCATAATAGTTTTTGGGTGCTGAGGTAGTTGTTAAATACATAACAACCTCTTCTAAATAGTCAGGGACAACCTCAATGCAAAATAGGGCTACATCTAGTAGTTTATTATCAACGGGACCATCATACTCACTAGACTCCAACTGTGACAAATGTTCAGGCCCCACATTATGTTTTCCTTTTTAACAACTACCTCAAAAGAAAATTGTTGAAACATCAGTAAGCATTTGCAAATATATCCTTCCAATACAAGTTTGTTAAACAAATACTTTAATGCTAAATGATCAATGAAAACCTTAAAATTACCACTCAATAAGTAGTGAGGAAGCATATGTAATGCATATAACATGGATAGCCCTTATCACTTAGGAGTGGCATAGTTGTGTTCAAATTGAGAGAGTTTCCTACTAGAAAGATAATTAACATGGTCAAGGTTGCCTTCCCCAGGTTGTGCAAGAACAACACTGAGCACAATACTTGATGTCGTGCACATGAATATCTATGTTCTAGTCAGGAAAAACAATAATAGGAGCATTAACCATATTTTGATTGAGTAATGTGAAATCCCAATCACACTCTGGAGACTATACAAAAGCTTCATACTTCTTCAAAAGTTGCTCCAATAGGGATATAATAGTGGCACATTTGTGAATAAATATGCGATAATAGCTCGTATGTCACATGGTAGATCGTAATTGGTGAACTGAAGTAGGCGATGGCAAATTAACAATCACAACAATGTTTGTAGGATCCACTAGTACTCCTTCCCAACAAACAATATCACCTAACAAATTGCCGAAGGGAACACAAAAATTACTCTTCTTTAAGTTGAGGGAAATTTGGAGTGGGTGACATTGATCAAACATCAACATTAAAAAAATGGCTTGTTCCTCCGATAGAATGAAAAATAGTCTCTTCATCCATATAGGCTTCCAAAAATTAGTGAATGGCATCTCAGAGGGAAACAATTACAATCCTTGAGAAGATCGTAGAAGCATTTTATAGACCAAAGGGAATTATATTATATGTGAAAGATCCCCATTCTATGGTAAATGTAGTATTCTTCTTATATTCTTTCGTAATCATGACTTAATGATATATCGAGAACCCATATGTAAAATAATAGGCTTCTTTCCCTACAACTTGATCCAAAAATTCATTGCTAAAGGGGTTATGAAAGGGATCATGCACACAAGATGAATTAAGGTTGTGAAAATCAACACATACCCTAATATCCTCAGTGTATTTCTTGCTCTGGATCATAATAATACTAGTCCATTTTGATTCTTCCAAGGGAAAAAAAATCAACCCAACAACTAGAGTGTGATCTATTTCCTTCTTGAATTTCTCCTTAATGCTCATAATGAGTGTAATGTCCCCGGTTTCGACCCCGTTTGCATGATGTATATATTGTAATTAATCATGGTGAGGAGCTCAAGGAAAAAGCCCCACCATCGGTTTGGTTGTGTATGTTTCGGCAATGGGGATAATTGTCGGTGATATGTCGTGCTATAAGGCACATTATAATTCGGCATCATGTAAACCCGCACATCAATTAAAATAAACCACAACCAGCTACGGCAGTGCAACGTTGAATGAAAAGGGCATGATTCCAAAGGATAAGGGGTGGGGGATGTCAAACCTTGGTTTATGGGGTAAAAACCCATGTTTGTCACCTTGTTGATTTTCCATCTTCCCTTGTCAACCTCTTTAATGTTTGGTTGGGCAGCTGAGGAGTAATGGTTGCTGGTGGTTGAGGCAGTTAATGCCTTTGGGAGTGGGGTGGCAGGACTGTCAGTCCTTTGCCCACCTGCCCACTCCACCCACGTCTGCCCATTCTTCTCCCTCACGCACTCTTCCCTGGTCGGTTCACTCTCACCACGATTTTGGTCTGTTGGCTCCTCACGCACAGGATTTGGGCGATTTTGGTCTCATGCAGGCATTTTCTTCCTCTCCACGAGTTGCTAAATGCTCAGGCACTTGCAATTCGCGTCCTCCTGACTGCTGTGCATTCTCACGCAGAGAATTTCCCTCCCATTTCTCATTTTCGCGCACAGGAGTTTCCTGGGTTTTACCCACGTCGTTTTCCTCTGCGGATTGGTGAATGGAGTGGCTGAATCCTTTCCCCATGGGTCGGATTGTGGGTTCTGCGTTGATTATTACCCATGCCCAGGCTGGGAGTCTGTAAATTCGTTTCCAGCGTGGTCTGTGTGAGTCTTCCCGTGGCTCAATTGCCTTGGACGAACTGTTGATTTCACCCATGTTGTGTGGGCTGTGGTGCTCAAATTCATTTTGGGCCACTGTGGATTCCCAATATGTCAGCTGAGTTTCCTTGTTTTGGACTGTGCATAGTTGCCATCGTTTTCATTGTGAAATTGGGTTGTTGTTGTTATCTTGGTTTGGGTATTGTTGCTGAGTTGTTTTGGCCATGATAGGGCCAAGAACAACTCCGTGTTGCCCTGTTTAAGCTGTGACAGCTAAGTAATTACCTGAGTGCAATGGTTAGTCTTCGGACTATGCTGGCTTGGCTTGTCTGTTGAAAGCCTGTGAAACCCAGCTGTGTTAGTTTGTTGTTTATGTCCCCTAGGCTATGTGTAAGCCTGTAATTGACCCTTATTCCGGAGGAATCATGCCCAGCTCGGGGATGGCAGCGTTGCTGAGAGACTGATGAGCACGCTGGCCTATGGTTGGGTGGAACGTTGCAGCGATGTAGCTGGTTGCGGGTGGATTCTTCATCAAAAGATAAGTACTGCTGGTTATTCCACCTCTGCAAGTTATATATTGATGGCAATTGACTATTAATTGAACATGATTAATGCTGGAATGTATTCGTGTTGCTTCCGCTATATGATTGAAGGATTCAGGCATTGGTGTATGCTTAGGCATCTTAATATGCATCCTGTAAGCTTTTAATTTTAGCATTTGTTTTTCTGTTTATGTTCATGGGGCGGTTTTCCCGGCTGTGTTGATGTGTTCGTCGCGTCCTCTTCGCTGGTTGAGGGATGGGGACGTGACAGAGTGGTATCAGAGCTCTGGGTTGCAGCAATGGGCCTCTATGGGCCAAGAAGGTGCAGTGACAGAAGGTAGAATTACCTTCTCTATTCAGCAGAGCAGCAAAAATTTTGAGAAAATTTGGCTAAGTGTGAACAGTCGGAAGAACTGGAGAATTTCCTACCCGCCGTTGCGGAAGGTTTCGTGAAGTTCCTGTCTGCCGTTGCGGAAGGGTTCACGGAGTTAACCTTCGTCGTTGCGGGTGAGACAACGATCTTTCCATCCGCCATTGCGGACGGTGAAGCAATCTCGCATCCGACTCGAGATCCGTCCGATCGCCGACGCCGTAGAAAGATTTAAAATTCGGCTAAGTATGGAACGGTCGAGCCATTGAAGGAAGTGAACTTCCGCCGTTGCAGAAGGATTGGTAAAGTCTCCTATCCACCGTTGCGGACGACAAAGTGATCCTGCATCCGATCCAAGAGTCATCTGATTGCCGACGAAGAAAGAAATTTTGGGAAATTTGAAAATTTGACTAAGTGTTGGAGAAAGCGGAAGGGAGAGTTCTCCGACGTCCGACGTTACGAGAGTTGTCCGACGTCCGACGTAAGTGCCAAATCGGAAGAGATGGCGAAGTGGGCGTTCGCTGTTACGGACGAATTGGTGAAGCTCCTCATCCGCCATTGCGGAAGAGTTCTCAAAGTGGAAGAATCCCGGAAGTGCCGCCGTTGCGGACGGCGGAGTGATGTTGCATCCGATTCAAAAGTCGTCCGATCACCGACGCCGCCGAAAGGTTGGAAATTTGTTTAAGTATTGGGGCAGTCGGAAGAGTTGGTGAAGTCGACGTCCACCGTTGTGGGTGAAGAAGCAATGAGGCTTTCGATGGGAAAGTCTTCCGATGTCCGATTTGAGAGTCAGCCAACGCCCGACGTGAAAATCGTTCTCCGTGAGTGCCGATCGGGAGAAGTAAAGGTCTGGCAAGCCGCCATTGCGAAAGGTTGGAACTTCCGAGAGAGCCGATTCAGTGGACATGATGATGGTTCCAGGAGCCGATGCATCGGATGGATAGATGAAGTGAGGGCCAATTCTGCAAGGGAGCAAATTTGGGGTTTTCCGTGAGATTTCCTAGCCGATTTCAGTTGTTTTCAGGGGGATTTTTCAGCTGTTTTTCAGTGAATTTCAGGGCTGAGAAGGAGAAAAATGGCAGCGAGCTAATGCGCCAGATTGCACGAAAATCATAGTTTTACAAAAAAAAAAAAAAAAACGAGGGCACTGCCCTCGACCCGCCCTGCAGTGGCAAGCCACAAGGGGGCAAGCCCCCTTAACCCCTGTCGTCCCTTGAGACAGTCATTCTTGTGAGAAGGAAATTCCTGTGTTTTGGGCAAGAGTTCGAATCAGAGGGATTTCACAAAGGACAAGAAGGATGCCAAAAATGCAGCTGCCAAAATGGCTCTGAGATCATTGGAAGAATGTGAAAATTCTACTTTGTAGCTGCGTGTAAAATGCCACGATTGGTGAAAGTCTTCATTCTGAGAAGGGGTGTGGTTTTCACATCCGAGGTCGGAATGACGCGTGTGAACAGGTGTTGGAAAGCTTATCCAGTGGGGAATAAGGATAAGTGACCGAAATTTGAGCATGAAGCAGCAAAGTGCTAAGGATGGCCGCTGTTTTCAAATGGAAAAATCTGGACAGTTGCATGCCTAGGGGCAACAAGGACTATGAAGTCAACCAGCTGCTGTGTGGAAAAAAAAGAATTCCATGAGAAGATGAGGGATTGGAAAGGGAAGTTTTCATTAGACCCTATCTTGCTGATTATAACTACATTTCCTAAGTTCATGCTTGAAATGCATGAGGATATGTATTGCATGCATAGAATATTGCATGTTGGTAAGAATATTGGAAATTATATATGTATAATGAACCACTAGTGATAATCATTGTTTTGATGTTGGCATTAGTGGACAAACCAACGATGACATGGACCCGGATGAATATGTTGCTAATGCTGATGAATGAAACCAGCAACCCTATGGAGAAGGGATAAGGCAATAAGTCCATAACAAAAGTTGGTGAGCAAATGCTGCAATCTCCTGCAAGGACCAACCAAATTGGTCATGGAAAGGGTGTAAGTAAGACCCATGCAGGTAAGAGTTGCTTATGACAAAT
>LPNX010035728.1:400610-438837 GCA_001517045.1 Pseudotsuga menziesii
GCTAGGTGTGTGTGGGTGTCTTAGAAGTTAGGCTAGTTCTGGTGTAGGTGTTCCTAGCTCTACAGCGAGCTCACCAGCTTAGCATTCAGCTTTTCCCAACTCCTTGACGGTGCCTAACAGATATAAAGGCATACTGCGACGGCTAATGGATAAGTGTTCTGTGACCCTTACTATGAATATGCATGTTTAATTATTAAATTCCATATGCAGAACATGTTTTGATTTATTTCCATGATGACTGATTGCTTGAGTATGGATAGGGTCTACATGGCACACACCGGGAATGGGTGCACACTTTTCCGATGTCGAGTCATGAAAGGGTTTTCAATATTGATTACACTCTGGGGAGTGGACACACTCCTGGTGTCTCAATATTTGATAGTGAATGATATGGAATGTGATTACAGTTTTAGAGCAATGATGCTGATGAGTTTGCTTGTATTGCTTGTGTTGACAGGCTAAAGATAAAGGTAAATGGTTGATAAAAGTGTATGGCGATATAAGTGTATGTGTCATTGTGACATAAGTGTATGATGGGCTGTGATATGCCTAAGGATCCATAGTAGATCCTAGACCTGGAAATGGTCATGATAAAGTTCCAAGCCCAGTTGACATGGTTATGTATTGGCTGGACATTAATTCGATGTTGAGGAGAAGCCGGCGTGCTGACCTAACATCTAAGTCCATAGGCGATCCCAAGGCTTGCAAGGCGAAGCAGGATCCTGTGGAGGAACGAGGAAACGTACAATACAGATAAGTATTGGATTGTTTTGCTTATGAATATACATGTGTATATGATTTGGATATGATGTTTTAAGCTCTTTTTCTAGAAATAAAACTGATGAGAATAAACTAAACATGTGAATCTATTCAATGTTGGATATAGGTATCACTGGAAGCGAGGACTATGAGAGCATCCTAAAGGGACATGTGACTGTCCTGGAAGAGCTTAGAATTAGCAACAATGAAAAGGTGCTAGTGAGATGGGGGATTCCTAGCAATTGAGACAAACCATGTGGAGAGACTCCATGGTTTAGAGGTCTAGAATAGACCAAAGACACTAAGTGTCATGACCAAGAAGGATTGGTCCAGCATTCACGGTAAAGTGAAAGAGGCTGAGAGCATGAAAAGACATAGCGATGGTGTGGGTTCCAAAATGGAACAGAACAAAGAGGAGAAAAACTCTTACTGCTCTCTCTTGCCTTTTGATTATACATATATATACATATATGTTTATGCATTGTGAAAACAAAGGATTGTTGAATGCATGTATGATTGAGAATGAAAGGTGTGTATTTGCTTAAAGTAAATTTGTGAATGCTGGAATAGTTAATTCCCTGCCCAGGAATGGACATGAAGGAGCTCATGTGCCTGTTGGGGAAAGGCATGAAAAATATGAAAGTTTCCTTAATGGAACTTGAACTGTCATGCCAATTGGGTAATTAACTAACTGATTTTAATGCCTATGCTATGCTTGGTTTGATAGAACTTCAATGGTGCATTCCACAGATGAGAAAAGTGAAACCAGGTGGTGCACGTTGATTATGGTAGTAGATCAAAAGTTGTTGGAATTAGCTGGAAGTCTCCTTCAAGTGATTGCCAAGACCCAAGAAAATCTTGGGGAGGTGCTCAAGATACAGAGAAGGCAGAGTGAAATGAACCACCAGATTTTGCAAGACTCTATCGGTTTGCAAAGGGAGGTGAAAATCCTTTTGGGAGCAATCGGCAAAGGAAAGGAAGGTGGATCAGCAATGGGACAATTGTCCAAGCGACCCGATAAGAAACGGTCCAGGCATGAAGACTCAAAGGAAATTGAGCAGGAAAAGATGAAGCAGCCAGTGAGATGCTGGAGATGCGGAGGACATCATTTATGCCGAGACTGTCCAATGAGGGAACATGATGAGGGCAATCGCCGCAAAGTTCCTAGACTTCGGGATCAGCAAGAAGCTGAGAACCAGCAGGAGAAGTCCATGGAAGCTGAGAGGCTTGGTCTTGAACATTCAAAGTAAATGATTGAACGTGGTATAGATCTGCAATTTTGAAATTTTGATGTGCAATTGTATATGTATTGTATATATGTAATGGAACACCGAGGACGGTGTTATTCCAAGGGGGAGGGGAATGTAATGTCCCCGGTTTCGACCCCGTTTGCATGATGTATACATTGTAATTAATCATGGTGAGGAGCTCAAGGAAAAAGCCCCACCATCAATTTGGTTGTGTATGTTTCGGCAATGGGGATAATTGTCGGTGATATGTCGTGCTATAAGGCACATTATAATTCGGCATCATGTAAACCCGCACATCAATTAAAATAAACCACAACCAGCTACGGCAGTGCAACGTTGAATGAAAAGGGCATGATTCCAAAGGATAAGGGGTGGGGGATGTCAAACCTTGGTTTATGGGGGAAAAGCCCATGTTTGTCACCTTGTTGATTTTCCATCTTCCCTTGTCAACCTCTTTAATGTTTGGTTGGGCAGCTGAGGAGTAATGGTTGCTGGTGGTTGAGGCAGTTAATGCCTTTGGGAGTGGGGTGGCAGGACTGTCAGTCCTTTGCCCACCTGCCCACTCCACCCACGTCTGCCCATTCTTCTCCCTCACGCACTCTTCCCTGGTCGGTTCACTCTCACCACGATTTTGGTCTGTTGGATCCTCACGCACAGGCTTTGGGCGATTTTGGTCTCACGCAGGCATTTTCTTCCTCTCCACGAGTTGCTAAACGCTCAGGCACTTGCAATTCACGTCCTCCTGACTGCTGTGCATTCTCACGCAGAGAATTTCCCTCCCGTTTCTCATTTTCGCGCACAGGAGTTTCCTGGGTTTTACCCACGTCGTTTTCCTCTGCGGATTGGTGAATGGAGTGGCTGAATCCTTTCCCCATGGGTCGGATTGTGGGTTCTGCGTTGATTATTACCCATGCCCAGGCCGGGAGTCTGTAAATTCGTTTCCAGTGTGGTCTGTGTGAGTCTTCCCGTGGCTCAATTGCCTTGGACGAACTGTTGATTTCACCCATGTTGTGTGGGCTGTGGTGCTCAAATTCGTTTTGGGCCACTGTGGATTCCCAATATGTCGGCTGAGTTTCCCTGTTTTGGACTGTGCATAGTTGCCATCGTTTTCATTGTGAAATTGGGTTGTTGTTGTTATCCTGGTTTGGGTATTGTTGCTGAGTTGTTTTGGCCACGATAGGGCCAAGAACAACTCCGTGTTGCCCTGTTTAAGCTGTGACAACTAAGTAATTACCTGAGTGCAATGGTTAGTCTTCGGACTGTGCTGGCTTGGCTTGTTTGTTGAAAGCCTGTGAAACCCAGCTGTGTTAGTTTGTTGTTTATGTCCCCTAGGCTATGTGTAAGCCTGTAATTGACCCTTATTCCGGAGGAATCATGCCCAGCTCGGGGGTGGCAGCGTTGCTGAGAGACTGATGAGCACGCCGGCCTATGGTTGGGTGGAACGTTGCAGCGACGTAGCTGGTTGCGGGTGGATTCTTCATCAAAAGATAAGTACTGCTGGTTATTCCACCTCTGCAAGTTATATATTGATGGCAATTGACTATTAATTGAACATGATTAATGCTGGAATGTATTCGTGTTGCTTCCGCTGTATGATTGAAGGATTCAGGCATTGGTGTATGCTTAGGCATCTTAATATGCATCCTGTAAGCTTTTAATTTTAGCATTTGTTTTTCTGTTTATGTTCATGGGGTGGTTTGCCCGGCTGTGTTGATGTGTTCGTCACATCCTCTTCGCTGGTTGAGGGATGGGGACGTGACAATGAGTCGATAGGGACAATGTTTTATTGGTTTGACATTGGGTTTTAAATCAATTTTAATTTCTACTAGATCTTGTTTTATCCCCTTTAAATATATGAAAATGTGTGGAAACAAGTATTCATATTTTTTAAGAAGAGAAATAGTCTCGTAGACTATCTTATCATCCCAATAATCCCTGATTGAGGCTAACTTGTGCTTTTCTTCAATACCCATATTAATATTTTACAACTCTAGTGGTGTAACATAGGAGGTATTGGTATCTTCTTTCTTTTTTCCTTATACAACCTAAGATCATTTTGTCTCTTTAAAATACAAATGCTTCAACTGCTCTATATCATCTAGTTCTGCTTCATTTGTGTCAACTTTTTTGCGACATAGGGGTAGTGTTGATCGGGTAGAACACAACTGCAAGTGAAGAAATTCATGATGGTATTAACAAATAGGAGGATTATGATGGTTTCACAACCTATCTATAAAAATAACTTCTCTAATCAACCTCAAAGCATTTGTAACATGTTCTGATTTTCCCACAAAAGAGAAATCCCATAGGCCTAAGTTTGCAAGGTATCCCACCTCCCAATAGGTATATTATTTTCTTCATGTGTTGGCATCATTCCTAGTGACCCAGGTTTAGACTTCCCTATCCATCAATAAAGCCCAAGATATGGGATCGAAAGAGTGTAACTCTCTCGGAAACACCTGCGACACAAGTGAGGTCTCACCCGAGATATCTATGGGGACTGCGAGAACTAGGATTCTACAGTTATGGAAGAGGATTTGTTCATCACATCATAGTCTTACCACTCGAATGAAACCAAAGGATGGAATTTCGTCGACATATACACACCAAGGGGTAAGGCAGGCCGATCTGTCGAAACACATAGAAAACATATAAACTATATAGAATTTGACATTTTACAATATTTTATCATTTTATGTTCGATAAACTTATAAAGATTCATACATAGTAGACACATATATCCAAGACACATATTTAACGTGGAAATCCATATGGGAAAAACCACAAAGGCGCTATTCATCTATCATGAGTGAGATTTTGAATGCCTTTGGTCTTCGCACACAACTTGTAGACTTCTCTCATAATTTTCTTTATAATAAATGAGGATTTTTTCCCTCTCATGATCTCATGTCTTCCTATATCTCTCCTTTGTTTGGTATCTCTACTCTTGGATCAACATATATGATTTTTACAATTCTTGTTTTAACCATTAACTGATTCTCAACTAACGGTTGACTTGTTCTCACAAAATCAAAACATCATGTTACATTAATATAGGTGCTATAGAACCAATTTACAATAATTCCCATTCCAAAAAATAGAATATTATTCTAACTTAACTAATTCTTATAAAAAATAGGCCGAACTCCCGGTTTCGACTTCCTCTTCGCCTTTTTCATCACAAACTTTCCCATCATT
This sequence comes from Pseudotsuga menziesii, assembly GCA_001517045.1. Classification (NCBI taxonomy): domain Eukaryota; kingdom Viridiplantae; phylum Streptophyta; class Pinopsida; order Pinales; family Pinaceae; genus Pseudotsuga; species Pseudotsuga menziesii. Next base: position 405,818 of record LPNX010035728.1, read on the forward strand.
ACCTTTTTCATGTTGTGACCATATTATTAATCTTTCCAAACAAAACTCTTTTGTCTTTTCCTAGGACCAATAGGCCTCGAACACTCACCTATGGGTCATCCCGAGCCACTTCCACTAGAAATTTCTGTTGGTTCGAGTTTACTCTGGAAATCCTGATAGATCTTCAATACCACTTCTACTTCTTTTTGCACATATTCCTTTACCTTCTTCATTTGTTCAAAAATTTTGGAATTGATATGTTCCGAAGTTGTTACTCCCTTCGTACACAATTCCTATCGCACCCGCTCATGGACCAAGTGTATGGTTACTGTAACTTTCTTTGCTTCAGCCTGGAATTCTGCGACACGTTTTGTTCATCTTTGCTATTGTGTCCACATTTTAGTAACCTGCTACTGTAATGTTTTGAAGTCAACAACCGTTCTTATATTCTCAACTGGTGGAAATTTCTTCACTTCATTCCTTAGCCCATTCAAATTCTCTTCTAAGGTAGGGAGCTGCTCTGTCACCTGCTCCAACTCTGCATCATCAATGAAGGCTTCCCATGATTGAGAAACTTGTGCATATGCTTTGGCACAAAGTGCCTTAGCCTCCTAGATCTTCTGTACATTTTCAATTACTACCTTCTGTCATGCTTCCAGTACCTCAGGAGGTGTACTAGGAGTCAAATTTGTTTCTAGTTCTACAATTCATTTGCGGAGGTCGACAACTACCTCCCCAAGTCAATTTTTTTTTTTTGCCTCTGGGAGCATTTCAGTAGTGATTCCCTCTGTAGAGAAGTCATGGAAGGAAAGTGCGACAAATCACTCCAACCTTTGGTTGTATTTTTTCCATCTATGTGATTTCTGCTCTATCTCTTTCAATTTTTTTTAGCGATATATTCTTTGAATGTTTGAGCTGTTCAAACACTACATTCTCTCTTTCCTTCAAATCATCTACTACATCCTGTTGAATATTATGAAATAGATACATAGGAATTATAGAAAAATCAATACTTATATGACCGATGTATTTGATCATGGCATTATGCTCTGGCGTAAACAAATTACATGCCTTAGAAGTCACTTGAATATTTTTGTGTTAGGGTGTCAAGGGTACCTCGACATGTTGATTCTTAGAAATACCATCTTCTTCTTGTGACGTAGTTAGAAACGGTTCTCGCTCGACCACTACTCTAACTTGTTTTACTATGACACAGAGAGTCTGTAGTAATTTCATAATACCCTTGAACAAATCAATATTACTTTCATAAATATTCTTACAAGTCTCATTGTAAACTTCCTCCATTCGATTATCAACGAGATTGTAGTCATCATTGGTAAGGCCAATAGTTCTAGATGTTTTTTCAGCCTTTTGCTTCTTATGACTCTTCTTTGATTCTTCAGATATTTTTCGTTTATCACCCAGTTCTAGATCCATCGGGGTCACACTGGATTCTTCTTTTCTTTCATAGGGGGAGATTCATGGGATTTATTCTCCTTGTGGATCTCCTCAATTTCCTGATGTCTCATCTTGTCACATATCGACTTCAACAGATAGTTGATAATTTGCGATAGGTTGTCTCCACTCTTCAGTCTAGTACGGAACAATTGTTTCAATGTATTCTTCTATTAGCTAAAATTGAGTGGTCAACCATTGATTCTCGGGGTCTCATTAAGGATGTAGATAGATGTGGTGATCCTTGATAAAAAATCATATAATATTGTGGAACTGTTGGACAGTATCCATAGAAATCCTTTCCTACTTCCTAGTGTGATACCTCAGTGCATCACCATGTAGGTAAAACTCAACATTATTGTCCTTCTTCCGTTGCATATTATTCCTCTCATACAAGATATTTTGGTATCACACCCCTCAACATGGCACATGCACGTCCACATCTTAGTAGTGCAATGGCTTGGCCCATGTGACAAATGATATAAAAATTAGTAACTAAGAATAGGTAAAAGGTGAACCTTCCTCCTAAGAATTAGTAGAATATGCTAATAATTAATTTAACAGGTAGGTCAATCAGTTCATCTGGACACCCACAACACACTTATCTACTGTAGCAATCGTTTCAACTGTACATTGGTTTGGTTGCATCTTCCTAAGAATCTTGCTTCATAATACTTTTGTTGTGAATTGAAAATCATTGTCAATGATAGAGGCAATGGAGAAGCCTCTCTTATCTCTGGACATCTTGTATTTATCTTTCATCCGGTTGACTAGGCACATGTATTGTTCCTTTCCGACAAAGAATGGTGATGGGTCGACCCCTACGAGAGGAAGTCTAGTGCTTGAAGCTAGTAGGTCGACATCCACCAAAATTTGTCGATCCAACAAGAGGAACCCTCCATGGAAACAAACCAACAATTTATTGATGCATGTATTTACTTTTGCAATGTGACTAAAATGGGGCATGCACATTAGCGACAGTATTCCCGACTTGTCTAGTCCTCCTGCCCACTCCATTGGAATAAGGTGAATAGGTCAATCCTTAGTCTCTCACACAGAGTTCATGTACCATGACATGGCGAGTTCAGGGGACTTCCACAGATCATGGTCTACGAATCCCATCTTCTTTAGATTCGACAGAATGTCTGTTGTCACATGGACGCCTTTCAGGATGGATAACATAACCAACACATACCTAACATTCTTATTAATAGTGACGCTAGGAGCCTCGTCTATCCTAAGATGAATGTATCTAGGGAACAGGGTTTCCGAAATATATCCTGATGCTTCAACATCGTCGATAGATTTTACTCTTTGAGGAGCAGTTCCATGGCCAATCTGCTTCCTTCTTGATGGACATACCAACATAGGTTAGGATATAACTTCTGGATATTCTTTGATAATAGTCATGGGAGGGGGAACCTCCATCCCAGATCCATGATTAATGCTGGTGCTCGACATAGGGATTTCAATAATAATCAGATGGCTTCGGATTCAAAGCAGTTGTAGATATATAGCTTGGATCAAGAATTTAGTCAGTTAGATACAAATGAATGAATAGACTTCGGCATGAAGATGAAATAGGTTTACACATGTAGGAAGTTGTTTGCTCACATGGGTATACAATAAATGGAGAAGGTGGTGGATAATTCTGTCACATGGGACAATCTTTCCCATCATTTCAATAAACCACCAATCAAACCGTCACTGCGCTTGTCATGACAATAGGTAGTTATAATGCATTAATGGTAGATGCAACCAAAATTCATCCCACCAAAATCTCCCGTTACCTCAAATTAATTGTCACCCAACAATCACTTGCAATAGAAGTTAATCTTGTGACAAAAATTAGCTTGCAATAGATGTATAGTGCGTGACAACATTCTACAATTGCAACATAACTTTGAATTTGTGATAAAATCATAAACTTGTGACATTTTGTTTTTAATTTTTAACTTCTCTTTTCAGTCATGTGAAGTGTGGCTATCCTGATAAGGATTTAACCGACTTCCATTCACCAATCAATTGAAGAGTGTGCCATGTAACTTCTGTAACTATAATGTACCTCCATTAGTGATACATATGAAAACATATGGTCCTAGCCAATGTGTTCGGAGCTTTCCAGGTTGCTTAAAAAATTTACCGTCATATAGAAGGACAAGGTCTCATATCTGAAACTGCTTAAGCTTAATATGATGGTTATGCTAAGCCTTTTTTCTCTCCTTCTCGACACACTGATGATAGACTACGATAAAGAGATCTTCTTCCAACTGTACCAATTGCGACAATATTTCTTCTACTGCACCAACATCTGTCATCTCAGTAATCGCAACTATCCCGAGACTGGGTACAATATATTCTAGTGGCATGACATGATCTTGTCCACAAACCAATCTAAACAGAGTTTGTCTTATCAAATTTTTGCAGGTTGTGCAATAGGCCCATAATACCACATGTATCTTATGATCACAATCATCCCTATGAACATTAAATATCTTTGTCAATGCATTCTCCAAGATCTTATTGAACACTTTGACATCACCATTTTCATGTGGGTGATATGATGTTGTCTTCTAGTGCTGAATCTGAAATTCCCCAGTTAATTTGTTGATAAGTTTATTCATAAAATCTGTAACTTTATCGCTTATCAATATTTGCGGGAATCTAAATTGGGTCACAACATGGTCGAATAAAAATATTTTAGTAGTCATAGCAGTACAATCCATTACTGGTGTTGCTTAAGCCCATCTGGTCAAGTAGTCTATCGCAATGATTATATAGCATGCACCCATTCGTGTTCCTGGTAGTTTAATGGGACCCACAAATTCTATAACCCATTTATCAATTGCCTACAAGGTTACTTGTGGTAAAATCAACATCTCATCTCGTCGCAATGGTTTTCTAGTTCTTTAAAAAATGTCACATATGCGACAATAATCTCTACCGTATGCATGTAGAGTAGGTCACCATAATCCTTCTTGTAAAATCTCACGTACCATCGCTTTTCATACATAGTGACCTCCTACAACACCAACATGTGATTCATTTGAATACCATTAGTCGCTCATGTTCCAAAACACAAAAAATGAGTATTTCATTTGGTCCCATCTTATACAATTTCCCAATGATCAGCAGGAAATTTGCAGCTTTTACAATTATTTGCTTCTTCTGTGTTGTACTAAAGCCTTGTGGTGCATATTCAATGGTTAATAGATGTACAATATCTCTATTGTGATCATCAATAATCTTAACTACAAAAATCTATGCGTCAGGAAGACTATCGTCGACATTAACAAACTCTTCTCCACTTTCTAATAGCAATAGATGGTCCTGTACTGAATTCACTTGACCCGACTTGACGATAATAGCAAATAGATGGTCTGGTACTGAATTCAGTCAAGAAATAAAAAACCACCGCAGAATCTTCCTTTCAATAAACTATGACTGCGGAATAATGAACAAAATAATCTCAAAGTCAAACTCTTGGAATAGGAGAAGCCACTAACAAATATTCCCCCCAACGCTGGCTTATTGACCAAATACTTCAATGCAGAATGGTCTGTATACATCTTGAAATGTCCCCCCAACTAATAATGTCAAAACTTCTGGATGACATATACCATAGCAAGTCCTTCCCTCTCATTAGTGGTATAGTTATTTTCTATCGTTGACAATTTCCTATTAGCAAATGCAGTAGGGTGACCAATAGAACACTCATCTAACTATGTAAGTACAACACTGACCACAACAGATGATGCATCGAAATGTACATGAAATTATTTCTTCCAATCTAGGAATACCAATATAGGAGTCGAGACCATATTATTTTTAAGAACATTCAGACTCTCTTCACACTTTTCAGTCCTTTGGAATTTAAAATATTTTTTAGTAGTTTCTCCATTGGACCTATGACCTCTATATATCCTTTGATAAATTTCTCTATAATACCATGTATGCCCTAAGGTAGTTCTCAACTATTTAACTTTCGTGGGAGGGGGTAGGTAGACAATAATCACAATCTTGGCAGGGTCCATCAATATTCCATCTCGACAAACCACATGACCCAACAAGATTCCAAAAGGGGCACACAAAATACACTTCTTCAAATTAAGAGAAATATGGAATTGTCTACACTGGTCGAGCATCATTCTAAGACTCTTTAATTCTTCACTAGCCCATAGACTATCTAGTCATCAAAGTATACTTCAATAAATTTATGGATGAAATCTTTAAAAGTAGCTATGGCTAGTCTAGAAAAAATAGCAGGAGCATTGTTGAGACCAAATGGATTACAGTGTATTAGAAGCATACACATTTTATCTCAAAGGTAATCTTGTATCGATCTTCCTTTGCAATCCTAATATGATGGTACCCAGAGAATCCATCAGTAAACGAGTACACTTCTTGTCCTCCGTTGCTCTCTAACACTTCATCTGTGAACAAGGTCGGAAATGGGTCATGCAGGAAAAAATCATTTAGATTCCTCAATTCGACATAGATACAGACTTATTTTCTTGTCTTGCACCACCATAGGGCTAATCTATTTAGATTCCTTTACAGTTTCTATAAGTCATGCATCTAGCATTTTTTCAAACTCTATCTTGACTTTTTCTTTATATCTTGGATTGAGTCTATATGGTCATTGCTTGGTAGGTTTTGCTTCAATATTAAGACAAATCTTCATTTCTCTGAGATCACCAACAATTCCCCTCATTTTTGAAAATTTAGTAGGGAACATATCTTGGAATTCATGCAATAAGTATGTAATCTTCCATACCGTCTCATCATCCCAATAGTCCCTGATAGTGGAAAGTTTAGGGTTCTCTGGAGAACCAATGCTCACTATTTTTTATTTTAAGATCATCATCATCAGGTTCACCCGTTACATTGTAGCACTCCATCCAATGATGAACTGTTGCGGTGCTCTGATGTAAACTTGACATGGAAAAAGAGACATGTTCAAAATTATTAGTTCTAATCATTTGCAGAGTAACTTCAATTGTTAGATTATCATTAGAAAATCCAAACGTATGCATAAAACTGGTAGCTATATCTTCCCACTCAACTATTTCTCATTGCAGCTCAATCGACGTATACCAATTTCTCGGTATCATGTCCAAGGTGTGTATGAATCGATGAACCCACTCCTATCATGACGATGTCTCCCATGTTGCGTGACAATGCTCAATATGCTCGACAATATTTGTCAGTCCTGTATATTTCTGACCAGTATAAAGAATATTCTCACCAAATCAGATTTCTAACAATCTTTAGAATTGAGGTCATTTTGAAATAAACTTCTTAGGAGTAACCCACCATCTTTCGGGCGTATCCTTCAATGCAACATCCCGGGCTAACAAGAGATGAGGTTAGATATTTTTTATTTGAACTTTGTAAGAAAGGCTTCCAAGTTAGGTAAACCTTCATAGGTAGGTAGATCACATACCTCAGTACCTACCCGTCGAAAATATTTCGTGATTCTTGCACACTTCCACATTGATACTTCATGTAGTCGATTCTATTAGTTCTCCAGAGCTTCTCCTGAGTCCGACCAACAATAAATAATACTTCTCCAATTGATTTTTCTATCGTCTGTTGGATTGGAATAGTCGTCTATCGCAGAAATAATATTGTAGATATGATCCAGATATCCATCTTGTCCTTCATTGTTTACCTGCTCGACATATCTCTGGCCTTCCAGAGGATAAATTGGAGTGACCACCCTTAGTTATGCATCCTCAAATGTTAATATCCTCTTCTTAAAATTTATAATAGTTTAATTGTCAATATCCTAGTCAATGCCCAGAAGTGCAGGATATTGATTCGTATCATCAACAATATCTATAACCTAAAAATCTGCATAGGTCCGAAGACCTTCTACTTCGACATGAACCTGTGTAGTCGACCAATAGGCAAGAAATTCGTCTAGTTGGAAACCTTAGCTGAACAGGAGACCATACTACTCTCATATTTCCCATACTTTCCCATGTCTTTTTGCTAAGAATATTAACATATGAGCCAAAATATAAAATGATAAAATCCATGTCACAGTCACCTATCTAGGAATTCATCCTTAGCTCACGACCAATTTTCCATCTTTTACCAACGTGGTTAACTCCCTTCTCTGGTCACACACTTGGTTGAGGTATTTGACTAAAGTTGATATTTCTGCCACAACATCCTTATCTTCTATCAATTCTAAACAACTTTTAAAGAAATATTTTAACTTTCTTACCTTTTTCTATGGGTTTTCTTTGAAATATCTGTTCAAATCTTTGAGGCATTTCTAAGTTTGGTCCCTCACTTAATATTAGGATAGTAGCATATGTATATTCTTGGTTTTTTTGATGAACTCACGACATGCATTAAGGAACACTCCCTTTTCTTTTTGGATATCAAAAGGTACTTTCTTTTGCGTTTCTGTTCAAACTCTTGGGTTTCAGTATGGTGCTTCTTGATCTCCTCTAGTTGCAACACCTCCTCTTGTTACGACAACAATATTAATTTCCTGAGGTTCAATATAATTATTCTGAATATTTGGATTGGCATCTTGAGGTGGGTTCTGGTTTCCCATGTTTCTAGCTTTCCATTTAGTAATCAACCATGGGAATTCTTCGACACTGTGGTCCAATGATTAAGAATACAAACACGTCATTGTAGGATTAGTGCAATATCTGAAAAAATGTCATGGATGTCCACAATTATAACAAATAACTTGTCCCCTTTCACGACCAAATCCTCATCCTAGTCCTCGACCTCTAAAAAGACCACCCCCCAGGGTTGAGGGTATTGTTCTTGAGCTCGCTTGGCTTGCATCTATTCATCATTTTTCATTAGATATGTGTCGACTTTTTTCTCCTGCAGTAACTGATATGCTTTGCAATATTTCTTGTCATTACCCAAATATCAACAAAACTTAAAATATAGGATAACAAGCACACTTACTATTTTATGTAGATACAAGCATTCCTCTGATTAATGACCTCTGGTTTGAAAAATTCTACACCAGGGATTTCCTTGTTAATTTATAGGGTTTGGTGCTCCCGATGCAAGATAATTCAGGAATGTTGGACATGAGTCTTTATGATGTCCTTCAGTTCTGCATTTGGTATGCCAGAGTTCCTCCTACACTTCTTTTCCTTTCTTGATATTTTGTATTTGCAGTGTAATCTTGATAACTGTGACTGTATCTACATCATTCCCACACCATTCTCTCCAACCGGTGAGGCTTCCAAATTCATAGCAAGCTCAAGAGCTTCGCTTTGGGATACAATCTTCTATTGCATTAAGGAAACATAGATATGTTGTAGCATCTCCACAATAAACCATTCTTTATGTTGGACATCTGACATCTGGAAACTCACTTTAGCCATTTGAGTTTTAAATATTTGGTTAAAGTCCCATACAGACTCATTCAACAACTATTTGATCTCCTTTAATTCTATGATGCATTGCAACTCGGACTTAGGCTTCTTAAATTCTTCTATTAGTCCAGTCTGGATTTGATACAATGACTGCTGAGGGATTCGTGTAGGGACCGTAGAAAATTTCGTATACTAGTCAAGCACACGACGTCTAAAGGTTGCAATCATCTGGGTTATTTTTATAGCCTCATATTGGACTTGTCGCACTGTCCAGACAACTTCACATAGGAACCGATGCTACTCAAGGTCTTCCAACCCATTCCCATTGAATATGGGTAATTTTATATCACTCCCTAACATTATGTGTACTTGTGTTATTGCTGAATTAAAGGTTCCACTAGTAGGAATTCCGTGACTACTATTTCGACTATTACTATTACTATGATCTACAAAACTGCTCTTTGATGTGCTTTTAGGTCTTACCTCAGGTTCTGGTGATTTACATGTGGTTGTGGGTATGACGTACTCCTAATATGTATCTTGGGATTCCTCTTATTCTTCTTCATATATCATCTGATATTCCTCCTCTTCGTCGTAAGATTCTTCCCTGAGATGTGGTTCCAACTCGTAGTCCCTTCTTTTGGTCGCACTACAAGTTCCTCTTATTGTCACAACTATTCTTCTCTTTCCCAATAGAAATATTCTTTCACTCCTTAGGCGAGCACCCTCTTTCTCAATCTCGCTATCGACATAAAACATCTCAACTTATTCTTATCCATCTTGCTCAAGCCTTTCATGTGACATTACCTAATGTCTCTATGCACAATAATTTATTCGTTGGACTCCATCCTTAAGATCCATTTTTCACATACCAACATCTTTACCCATAGTTTTAATGATTTCAAGTAGCGACCCTAAGGTTCTTGGAATAACTCTATTTCTGTATCACTATGTGATCTTATAGTATGGATTGCAATCTCAGTAATATACCCTCCATAATGCTATCAAACCAGAATTTGATAACCCTAGATATAGGATTACTGACTCTTTCCAACTATTGGATTAATCGATGACTCCACTCTATGGATTCTATGCCTTGGAATTTTTTCCTCCGAGTCACTAGCTTTGGCAACCATTCATGCAACATAATGAGAAATTCACTAAATAAAATCTCCTAAATATTTGTATAAATATATCTTTCTAACCATTCTATCGGAATCAATTGTGATCTTTTGTTTTCTTCCTATGCAAACTCTCTTTCTTTGTAATAAACCCAATCTTGAATTTTGGGTTTTGTCAGGTGCCAAAACATGTCCACATCATGATGATTTAGGTCTCGACAATAGAACCATTTTTTGGCTTCGCTTCTACTAACCCAGGTTCAGATCTTGTCCGTCAACAAAGCCTAAGATATCAGTATGACATAGTGTAACTTCATTAGCAACACCTGCGATGCAAGTGACGTCTCACCTAAGATATTTATGGGGAATGCAAGAACCAGGATTACGTAGTTATGGAAGAGGATTTATTAATCACAACATAATCAAACAAATCGACCAAAACCGAAGGATGGAATTCCATCAACATATACACACCAAGGGGTAAGGAAAGCCGATTCGTCGACACACATAGACATTATATAAAATATATAGAATTTGACATTACACAATATTATATCATTATATGTTCGATAAACTTATAAATATTCATACACAATAGACATAGATATCAAAGACACATATTTAACATAGAAATCCATACGGGAAAAACCACAAAGGCGCTCTTCATCTGGCATGCGTGATATTTTAAATGCCTTTGGTCTACACACACAACTTGCAGAATTCTCTCATAATATTATTTACAATAAATGATTTTTTTTCCCTCTCATGCTCTCATATATTCCCAGCTCTCTCCTTTGTTTGGTCTCTCTACTCTCATTAGATCCAGTCCGTTCATCCGCACACAGCTTGGATCGAGCTTATATGATTTTACAATTCTTGTTTTAACCGTTGACTGGTTGTTCCCACAAACTCAAAACATCCCTTTACATTTATACAGGTGCTATTGACCCAATTTACAATCATTCCCATTCCCAAAAATAGATTATTGCTCTAAATTAACTAACTCATAAAAAATAGGTTGAACTCCTGGTTTCGACTTACTCTTCTCCTTTTTTGTCACGACCTTTTCCATTGTGGCCTTGCTTATCTTGCAACCAGATTCTTCATCTTTTCTAACAAAACTCTGATGTATTTTCCTATGGCCAACATCATGCAATACCAAGCCTTTGGAATAGGACCCAACCCATGAATGAACTTATGGACCCTTAGGTTGGATGGTAACCTATCATTCTCCCATTGTTGTGTAAGGTTCTCCATATACACAAAAGGATAAGTATTTCCATTATACATATTTATAACTCTAAGAGTTAAGGGTAGATTTGTTAAAGTATTTACACATTCAATTTCAAGTGGTGAAATAAAATATCATGTACGATGGTCACTTGCACTAAGTACAAGGTGGGAAGATTAGCCTTGTGAGTAGCCCACCATCTGGTGGGAGTAACTCTTAATGCAATATCTAGGACATGCACTCTCTTATTTTCCACTACTCTACTAGTCATCTTAGAGAAAAGGTGATCTATATTAGAAACATTATCATAAATAGGAGGGTCTTGAACATTGGCACTAATCCACTTTACTACTTTAACAATTTCATAATGACTAGAAGAAAGCTCATGTTTTCTATGTTGATATTCATTCCATTCTTCTTTTGAATCACTATCCCAAGATTGAATACTATTCAAATTGACTAATGCATATGTTGTTGGGTTAACATAATCATCTCTCTTTCCTGCAATTAGTGTGTAAATAAAATCTAGAACATCATTTTATTCCATATTAGAGACAAATTATGTGTACCTAGGGACTTGATAAGGGTCTAAAGTTTGTATGATCATTATACCATCAACTTCAAAAGTAATAGTTGCATTCATTAGATTAATGATAGTAGAGTTTTCAAAATCCTAGTCAATCCCTAATAATGTAGGGTAAGGATCAATTTGGTCCATAATGTATGACTTAAAAATTGGAAAATGTCTTCACTCCTTCCAGGTCAACCTCTACATCTTGCATACATACTATGTGGAAGATATTATAATGATTATCCATTCTCAACTGTATAGGAGAGAACACCAAGGGAGAGCTAGCCATAGCTTCCCAATATTTTTTAGGGAGAATATTGACATTAAATCCTAGATCCAACATCACATCCTTAATATCATATCCAACTATCTAAGCATCCAAACATATTTCCTTCCTAGCTCTTTTCTTATTTCTCCTAACTATTTTAATAGTACTCTCTAGAAGATTAGCTGAAATTGGTTCCTCCTCTTCACCCATCCTATACAAGGAATGGACGGTATTCAACAACTTCCTAGCTAAAGTTCCATCTTCTAGTATTGTTACACCCAAAATTTGTCACTTTCCTCAATCCCCTTAAGTTCCCTTGCCAAAGCATCTTTTGGAGGAGTTTTTTACTAAATTCTAGGAGGCTTAATGTACTTTGTCTCTTGAAATAGAGTCTCAACCATTCCTGACGCCTCTTTCCCAATGACAAGAAGCGTCGGTGACACTTGTTGCCTATGAACAAGGTGTGACAACCCTCTCTAATGCCTTATGCTAGTGGGAAAGGAGCGTCATCCCAGTTAAAATGGAAAAAAAACAAGAGATTTCGAGAAAATTATAGATGAAATTCCTCGTGGAGGATTATCCCAACTTCCTGGAGTAGGAGGCAGTTGTACCCCTAGCCTCTAGGGATGATCCCTCACTGTCCTCCCAAATAATCTCAACCCTTTTGGCCTCTCTTTGGCCTATATATACAAGCTTCATGGACCATGATAAGGGAGGATCAAGAGAGTACCTTTATGCTACTGGAATCATTACTGGTATAGGAGGCAAAGAGTGTGGTCTTGTGGGTAAGATTTGTAGAGTTTGTAGAGTGTGTGAAAGTGAGTCAAAATACATTATGAGAACAAGGCTTCAACATTAAGGCTTTGATTGTTGTTTTCTTCTCTATTTATGTTAATACAAATATGTTCCCCTTTACCATGAATGCTTTGTACTTGATCTGAGTTATTCATTGCTTTTTCCCTTGATCATTAGCATAGATCGTTGAATTATATTGTTTCTTTCACTTTTGTATCTCGTTCCTTGCATTATTTTGTAGGTATAGCTGATCGTAAGATAATTCACAAGGTGAGGATCACCTTCACAGTGAGGTAAGAAAGCTTGACATTCAAGTAGTTTGAAAATATAGGGAGAGGATGCATTGTTGTGAGTCTTTTTTTCTAGATCTGCCCCATGTAGACTAGGGAAACAATCGTTTAGGTCTATGAATTTTTTGTTTTGCTTTTGTTTACAAGCTCTCAAAAATGTCTTTCTTTCTCATTTAAGGATTTAATGTGTGAAATTCATATTATGACAATTCCATCTTCCTCCTTAGGTTAGTGTTTACACTCAACAAATTCCAGTTTGATTTGTAATTTCTTATGTTAAAGGTTTTCTCTTCTTTTTGGTTCTCTATATCTGCCGACACACTTGGGTTACTTTGACATAGGTCGACCGCTATCTGTCACCTTTTTCTTTCACAAAGCGTCACCCACACCTTTTCCCTAGAGATAGGAAGCGATGTCGACGTTGTTCTACAGTAGCCTCTTGGGGATGCCCTAGTTCATCCATGCAAGGCGCGCTGAGGTAGGCCATGTTCAACTCTCAAAGCATTATTTTGAAAATTTTCCTTTGTTTGGATTGGGTTTCTGCATCTATTGCTTTGATTTTTGTTAGATATGAAAGTGTGCACTTAGCTTGAATACATTTTTTTAGTAAAATCTTGAAAAATTATCTTAGTAAAAGATCCAAAATTTAGAGATTTTGTGTTTTAGGAGTTTAGTATTGGGTATTATTGTTTGCATTTAGATCTCCGAGTCCTTCTAGGCCCCATAAAAAATAAAAATATTGTAGGTTCATGTTATTTTGGTAGAGTAATTTTTACTTTTTTTTTGCATTTCTATTCCAAAAAATATATCAAAAACAAAAAGAAAGGTTAGATATGTTGCTTTACTTTGATTAGGTGCTTTGAATCGGGTTGATTAAATAGAGTAGTAGTTGTTTCTTTTTGTGTTTTGATTGTGAAAATCATAGTAGTTAAAGCATTAGGGAACTTCTTCTTTTATGTTAGACATCTCCTTAGGTTGAGCATTGATAGGTATTGTGTGTCTGAAAATTGTCGAAGTTTGAAGAATGAGTTATCAAGGTTGCATGGTGTTTTTCGTTTATTGCTTGAAAGGAAAAGATCTCTCCTTTACTCTAGCTAGGATGTTGGAATATATTATATTCCTTGGAAGGTAATAATGTCTTTGTATTATGTCGAAAGTTGTCTACAATCTTATGTAAAAGAGTAATACATTTAACCCATAGTTATATGGTGGTGTATTTATTTACTTGTGTAGAGTATTTGTCCATGGTATTGTATTAAGAGATGTTATTTTGGAGAATTATATTATCCCACATGCAATATGTGAGACTAATTCCTCCTCATCTCTTAGTATATAATAGGGTCAAGTGAGTCTCTACATATCATATATTCTTGATGTAGTAGTGGTACTATTGTGACACTGTTGTACATCATCTATATTCTTTGGGGTATTTGTGCTTTACTCTCTTGTAAGATTGGAGAAGACATTCTGGAGATAATAAAAGACTACCTTCCCGTGGATGTAACCCATTAGGGTGAACCACGTATATCGGTGTTCTTTTGTCCTTTTCTTTTCTTGTTCTTATCTTTTATGATATGTTGTTGGTTGCTTAGATAGGTTAACTAGTTTAGCTTGACTCTACTATTCTAATATGGTATCAGAGCGGGTTTCTATGATCTAGTACCTTCTATAGCTTTCAATCAATAACGATTATCATTTGGGCATTGCAATTTTGTTGTATATTTTCTTTCTATCTGGAAGCCATTAGGCTTCTATTCAGATCTGGGCATATTTCTGCATTTTTTTAAACCTAACCCTAACTTGTTGTGTAATATTTTTGCAGAATTTTTCAAGTCTTTCTTGATGTTTTTTTTCTGTAGATCTACATGATTTCAGGGCTGTCCTTAGGGAGATCTTTATTTCAGTAATAAAAACGACAGTTATAAAAAAGGTCGTAACTTGGTCAGTTTTTACCGAAATTTTTATTATAACTTGTTTTTGGAATTGGAAACACCATTTTGGATACATCTACTTGACCTAAACAGAAAACCGGGTATTTTTGGGCTTCCTTTCGGTAATAAAAACAACAGTTATAAAAAGGGCCATAACTTGGTAATTTTTACCATTTTTTTTTATTATAACCTATTTTTGGAATTGGAACAACCATTCTTGATCAACCCTCGTGACCAAAACAAAAAACTTGGCATTTATGGGCTTCCTTTTAGTAATAAAAATGACAGTTATAAAAAAGGCCCGTAACTTGGTCATTTCTTACCAGATTTTTTATTATCACCTGTTTTTGGAATTGGAACAGGCATTATGGATCCACCTTCACAACCAGAATAGAAAACTGGGCTTTTCTGGGCACATTTTTTCAAAGGGTTGCAAGTAAAAGTTTCTCTTTTCTTTACTGTTTTTCTAACTATGTTTTTTGCAGATTTAGATCAGTACAATAAAGTATTTAAGTTTTCTGTTATTCATTTTTTGCATTTAGGTTTTGCTTTTAATCATGTTTATTAAGATATTATTTCTTTTTCTTGCTATATATTTGTCTCACATTTCTATATGGAAATATTGACATCTTTTAAGGACATGGATCTCTAGTATTTTGTCATGATGATAGCTATAAACCATCTAATGCTTAATATTTTTTAAATATACTTAATAATTAATTTGTTCTTTTCTTTGTTTTGTTTATAATTTTTTTTTATAAGAACAATCTCATATGTGTTATCTAGTGATCATTATTTATTTTATTTATATGTTATTGCTGAACTTTGTGTAAAATAAATTTCATTCTTTTATAAGTAATATCTTTATGATCATTAAATACTCTTGCTAATTAAATTCTTAAGTAAAATCATTTTTTTTAATCAATGTGATATCATATTTTTTGGCTTGTCATAAGTTATTTAACAAAGATATAGTTTCTTTTTCATGTATTGCAGAGATTGTATCTAGTTCCTGTGCTATTTGTCTCTAACATTCCAATATGGAAGCATTGACATTTCTAGGGCATTTCATCTCTTGCATATTTACATAGTGTTAACAAGAAATGAAGCCATGATTAAGACCATTAGTGACTTGTCATTTCATAATTTTTTATAAGTGATATCATGAGTTGATCATAATTTGCTATATGTTGATCATATTAAACATTTTGATTTATCTATATCTCATGTCATGTTTATTTCGATAATCTTTTACTCAATATTTATATGGCTTTGAGCAATATTTAAATCTTGAACTATTTATCATGAGCACCTTGTTCTTGTTGCAATGAGATTTCTATTCTTATGATTGCAGAGGTTATCTTGTTCCTACTTGTCTCTAACATTCCTATATGGAAGCATTGACATTTTCAGGGCATTCATCTTTTTCATATTAACCTCATACTAAGAAATGCACCTATGCTTCAAATTAGTTGTTTGATGACTAAATTTTCATATATTTAAGTGAAATCTTTGGCTCACTATTTATATGTTATGGCTGACACTTAATGTTGAAAAGTAACTTCATTTTCATTAATGAGCAAGTTAATCTTTTATTTGGTCATATTATGTTGCCATTCCTTTATATGATGTTTGCTAACCTTTGGTATATAAGAATTTTCATTTTTGTATGAGTAATTTATTTTTATGATCTTTATATGCTTTAATCTTGAAAGTTCTTGGTTTAGGCTTTCACCTTATTCCAGAAGTAATGAAGCACCATCTTCTACTGTTAAAGTCATGATGTTCATTTGTATGATATCATTTTCGATGTATAGGCCATTGGGGTCTTGTTTCTTCGATGTTTGAGGTCTTCTACAGATATTTATAATGCACCTTGATTAGAAGAATGTCTGCTATCCGCATGTGTATTGGCCATCTGGGTTTGTTGTACATTGTTGTGGTGTTCTTAGCCACATGTTCTATTGTATCGGCCATTAGAAGGTATCTGTGCACTGGTGTGGATGTTATATCAGAGTTCTGAAGCTATCATGTATGGTTGTGATGATTCTTGTGGTGATTTGGGCATCTTGCGATTGGATTACGTCACATGTTCTCATCATTTTATTGTTGGTTTTTTCATCGTAGAACTTGGTTCATGTGCACTTTCATGATTAAGTGAGAAGCAGTTGTTCATCGTCAAATCCCATCAGCCGAAGTGTTCTTCTTTTTTAGCTTTGGTTCTTCTGGAAGTTGTCATTAAGGGGGAGTAGTAATGACTCTTTCCTTCCTTAATGTTAGTGTGGGCCCTTCTCCCAACCATTATTAAGGGGGAGTGTTGGAATATATTATATTCCTTGGAAGGTAATAATGTATTTGTATTATGTTGGAAGTTGTCTACAATCTTATGTAAAAGAGTAATACATTTAACCCATAGTTATATGGTGGTGTATTTACTTGTGTAGAGTATTTGTACATGGTATTGTATTAAGAGATGTTATTTTGGAGAATTATATTATCCCACATGCAATAAGTGAGAGTAATTCCTCCTCATCTCTTAGTATATAATAGGGTCAAGTGAGTCTCTACATATAATGTATTTTTGATGTAGTAGTGGTACTATTGTGACACTGTTGTACATCATCTATATTCTTTGGGGTATTTGTGCTTTGATCTCTTGTAAGATTGGAGAAGACATTCTGGAGATAATATAAGACTACCTTCTCGTGGATGTAACCCATTAGGGTGAACCATGTATATATATTTTCTCTTGTCCTCTTTTCCTGTTCTTATCTTTTATGATATGTTGTTGGTTGCTTAGATAGGTTAACTAGTTTAGCTTGACTCTACTATTCGAACATAGGATTCATCGAAAAATGAATTTCATTGGATTTAGATAATTTGATATTGCAAGTACTACACACCTCTTAAACATTCACTAACCATCAAGATAAAATTGAATGGTATCTTAGGTTAAAATTCTTAGAAATTTGAGTGTTAGGTTAGAAGATGTGTTCCAACGTCTATAAACATAGGAGTTGTCATTTTTTTCCTACACTACATCCCAGGGACTGTGCAGTTCTTCTATGTACCAATCGGTATATCAAAATGATTTTCACGTACCCTTGAGGTATATCAAAAAGTTCTTTATGTACTCAATATTATATTGAAAGGCCCCTTTCGAACGATTGTGCATTAGACAACACTAACACAGAATTGAGCTCCCACGTACCTTGCGTATATTGGGAGACCCTTCTAGGAATCTATACAAACTGAGAAAATTCTTTTGGAAACCTTGTTGAAGCAATACATGAAGAACAACAAGTGGGGAGCTACTACGCATTTCTCGCCCAGGTAGCTGGGTATTCAGGCAAGGGTACAGTCCCAATCCTCCTTGTCGCATTTTACTGCTGGACCCTGTGGTATATCCCGAGTTGTGACATCTTGACACTCCTAGTAAGGATCCAGATTTTCAACCTTTCCTATCACTTAAGTTTTCTTGTGAACTTAGCTTGTGTAGGAGTTTGGTGTTATATATTTTCGACTAGAAGACATTTAGAGTAATAGTATTTTAGCCAACATTTTGGCTGAGCTACCTATGAGGAGATCTTGTAGGTTGTAGGGTTTACCACTTGAATTTCCTATCATTTTGAGAGAAAGAGAAGGGGAAAACATGGACCAATCTATTATGACTGATCCACCTGTAGAGGGAATTCCAGTTACTGAATTCGTGGAAGAGTATTCTTCCTTCAAAAATCTATCTACCCCTATTCTAGTAGTGGTTCAACTACCTTCTTCACATGACTCAACCTTTCACTTCCTGATGGAAGGCCATTCTCATGCACGAGATTAGGTATTTTCCCAGCCATCATATGACCCCGTTCCATCAAAATTTGGTCCAAATGCTCAATTTTGGGAGACTTACTTAGGACAAACAATTTTCGAGTGCGACACTACTGCTTTGTCTTATGCCACCCCTCCACAAGATTCAAGATTTATCCCGAACGATGAAATCTAGCTCGTTTGCGTAGAATGGGGGAGAACATAAGAAGAAGAAGTTTGTCTCCTTTACCCAGCCTTTTAGAAAAAAAACGCTCCCGAATACCATGCCCCTGTTTGGTATTATGTTGTTATTGTGTCAGGAATACCGGTTCAAAGTGTAGTTTCTTACATTCCGGGACAACCTTCTATCCCTTCCCTACCAGTTCAAATCTCATGTGTATCTATAGTTTACCTGTAAACCCTATGACTGGGGGGAAATCCCCGAAACAAGTTGTTTCAACAACTGAGTGAACTAATTCAGATATTGGATAGAGTGTCGTGTTAGGGAAACCGATATTCAATACACCCTCCACAACTGCAAATGTGGTTATATATTCCTTCGTCATGAGAAAACCATCATGGGTTCAACCTATGAATAACCTACCTACATGGGGTTATACTTACCTAGTGACTCGATCAACAATGGTTAGTAAAAAATATCAACAAATTGACTTAGGAAATGCTTATCCTAGGACTCTTTCTCTGGTAATACTAATACCCCATGGGGGAAACCTAATTGGATGAATGTCCCCACATTCGTGAGGAAATTTGCAAATTTAGTTGGAAGGTCACTAGGAGGATCACCTTGGGGACCATAAGGAGTCCCACCATTTGGAGGTCCACCACCTGGAGGCCCACCACCTAGAGGTCATCCACCTAGAGTCCCTCCTAGAGGTCCAATATCTGGAGGTCCATCGTCTAGAGGTTCACCATCTAGACGTACACCATCCGTAGGTCCACCACCTAAAGGCCCACCACCAGGAGATCCTCCATCTAGTGGCCCACCTAGAGGTCCACCATATGGAGGTCCACTATTTGGAGGTCCACCATCTAGAGGCCCACCCGGAGGCCCACTTGGAGGCCCATCTAGAGGTCCACCATATGGAGGTCCACCACCTGGAGGCCCACCACCCGGAGGACCATCAGGAAGATCATTATGAAACCAACCACCACCGAACCAACCCATTATAGGAGAATCAACGACACCCATTTATCAATACACTTACGATCCTACTGGTATGTAGATGCTTTACCAATACTACTAGTATACACAACCAAATAAAAAATTACCATTTCTGGCTACGCTTGATCTGCCAGATTTTTTACGATTGATTAATGATTCTATTCACCAAGAACCTTCATGGCCATATATTCCTATAAAGTTACCTTCGGATATACCAAAATTTGACAACAAACCTTGTGAAGACCTCGATAACCACATGATGGCTTATCATTTGTGGTGTTCATCAAACCATTTAATGGATGGTTCCATCCATTTAATACTTTTTCAAATAACCCTCACTAGGACTTTTGTTAAATGGTATATATAATTGCCTCAACATTCCTTTTGGGATTTCAACACTCTAGCAATGGAATTTTTGACGCATTTTCAATTACCAATTAGATATGAAATGAGTACATATCTTTTGACCTCACTCTCTCAAACCACTTTCGCCCATATATATGATCATATACATGAGTGGAGATGATGACATAGGTTGATTAAGGCTCCCATTCCTGATTAATTACTTGCTAATTGGTTCACTAAGTCATTACTTTCACCCATTGTTAGAGATGTTTCCATGGGAGGTGTTGCTACTGAAGAGTAAGCCATCAGTTATGCTCAGTACCTAGACTTGGTTTATTCCCAATCAGGCACTTTGTATGATTTGATCCCAAACTCTCCTCATCCTACTTTGGACCCTTTAATACCTTTGGTAGAACCAACTACCGATGGCATACTTGGTTTCGTCCAGACACAATTGACAACTGAATCCATGAAGAAAAAAACCAACCTGTTTGACCCACTATCCAGACTCTAGCCAATCCGAAGACTAATTCTGCCCTTGTTGTTTCTACCGAAGTGAATGTGGTTCAATGCTTAGAATATTTGGGAACGAAGAAGAAAGGAAGAAATAAATCCAATAAATATACAAATAAACATAAAGATAATAAAGCACAAAATACAGATGTCGAATCTAGAAATAAGAGAAAGGTAAAATTCCCTTTCCTTATATGTGGAGGTGACCATTTCACCAAATAATGTCCTCGTCGTGAGGAGGTTAGAAAATTTATGAAAAACACTTCCACCTGGATAGTTTTGACAGATCCTTTCCCTATCCAACAACAATTGATTGACCATCAATCCTTTTGGCCCCAGGAAAAGATAGGATGAATTCGACCAAAATTATGCTTGGGAATATGAAGATTCCTATTGCATGACCGAGGAAGCTGTGAAAAAAAGAATCCATGGGAGAACAATCCATTATGGAAGAGAAGCTATGAAGAGATCAACTGCGATGGAAGGAACCACGGCAAAAGAAGAAGTATAGTAGTTGAAAAGGGTAGCTCGATTGATTGTGGGTAAGAATTCAATTAGAATAAAACATGCTTTGGTAATAAATCATATTTGTATTTTTGGGTTGATAGTGCCTACTGTCAGTGTAACTGAATGTACGAGAATAGGAATGACAGCCTGTCGGATAAAATAATAGAGTCAATTTATTACAACATGTAAGATCTTATTAAAGGGAGAACCCAAGCTGTGTGCGGGTTGGTCTCTACAGTCTCTTGTCTTTATTGCTATAGAGTTGTAGATTTGTGGAGAAGAAAGTCAATCCAGGTTGTGTGTGGATCGACAATAGGGTGAAGGAGAGGAAAACCTCAGAGACCTGATACTAGAGAGCATGAGAGGAGAGAAGTCTATATAGATTGTAGAGGATATCTAGAATAGAGTTTGCACACTGAGTGCGCAGACGAAAGATGCTATATATTTCTCATGCCAGATGAAGAGCGCCTTTGTGATTTTTCCCTAGATGGGTTTCCACGTTAAATTTTGTCTCTGTGTGTATTTGATGAATATTTTTATGTCGAATGAATGTATGATGAGAATAAGTAGATATTAATAGACGGAAAACAAAATATTTATGAATAAGTTCTTTTATGCATGTGTCGCATTGTTGGTAGATAGAATCTATGCTAAGGATTTATATTAATTGTTGTAACCTCTATCGATGGATAAGTAGATTAATATCTTGAATGAACACACTAAGAATAGGAAATAAAACCTCGGCTTCGGTTGCGTGAGCTTGTAAGGTTCCACGAGAGGAGAAATACCCACCCAACTAAAGAAACCTGGTTATGGCAGTTACCCATAAAGATATCTCGGGTGAGACTGTATCTATGTTGCAGGTGCTGTCAACTGATCCCTACTCTGTCGAGCCGATAAATTGGGTTTTGTCGATGAGAAAACAAGGGCATGAACCTGGGTCGAAGGGAGAAATTCCAACAAATGGTTTTGTTGCTGGGACTGTGGATCATTTTGGTGAGGGATATGTTTTGGCACTCGAAGAAGATGAAAATTCAAGAGTGGGTGGATTTTAAAGCATGAAAAGAAAGTGAAGGATCACGGTTGAATCCAACAAAGTGGTTGGAGCAATACCTTTATAGAGACATTCATGAAATTTTCTTTTGTGAGTTTCTTATTTTGTTGTATGAGTGGTTCTTGAAGCTAGCAACCCAATGAAAAAATTTCCCAGAAAGAGAACTCATAGAGTGGAATCCTCAGCTGATTCAACAGTTGAAGAGTATTAGCAACCCTATATTTAGGGCTATTGATTTCTAGGTAGACAGTATTTTAGAAGGATACATCACTGAATTTGCTGTCGATACAATAAAATCATATAATGAAGTGAAAATAAAATTATTACAAGGAATAAGAGGATGATACCTTCCATATTTAAGGATTTGGATAAATATGCTTGTAAGTGATAAAGGGATCCCGAGAATGGAGTCTGACGAGTAAATATTGATGCATAGAGACTTGGGATATGTTGCAAACGAAGACTGAGAAAAATGGAGCAAAGTAAGTGGAGATGTTCCTTGGTGATAGCGAAACCGAACTAGAAGGTGGACATCAAAGAAGTGGGAGCAGATTTTGGCAAGGAAAGAGAATAAGGACTATGACTAGAAGAGGAAGTTGCAGTACGATTGAAGGAGAAGAATATGAGTTGAAATCGCACTTGGATGGAGGTTCTTGCGACGAGGAAGAGGAATATCAGCCTATATCTGAAAGAGAAGAAGAAGAAGAAACCCCATATCTAAATTACGAATATGACACACCCACAACCCTGCGTACGTCTCTGGAGGTAATATCTAGAAACTCATCTCCCAATGGGTTTGTTAATCAAAGTAACAATAGTGGTGGGAATAATAGACAAGGAATTCCCATTAGTCGAGAATTTCCTAGAACAAATATAATGGCTGGGAATGATATTAAGTTACCGATCTTTAACGAAAATGGGTTAGAAGATCCAGAGCAACATTAGTTTCTATGTGAAGTCATGTGGACCGTGCGATAGGTCCAATATGAAGCCTTCAAGAAGGCTCAAATGATCACAACCCTTAGGGGTCGTGCACTAGATTGGTACATGAAGTTCTATGTGGTTCCGATAGGATTCGCACAGAAAACACTCGACCAAATTCACGTGGGATTAATAGATGAATTAAGAAAGCCAAAATATGAATCTCAGTGTATACAGAGATAAAAGAGATTTATCAATTGTCTATGGAGTCTGTTTGGGATTTCGACCAAATATTTAAGACATTGATGGCTAAAGTAAGTTTCCATATGTTGGATGTTCAACACAAAGAATGGTTTATTTAGGAGTTGATACCACACATTCGAATCCCCCCAATGAAACAAATAATTCTATCGCAAACTAAATCTCTGAAGTTGGCCATGAAGTTGGAAACCTCACCTGTAGGAGAGATTGGTGTAGGGATGATGCAAATTTAGTCACAACTAACCAACCTTACACTACAACTTCAAGATATTAAAAAAGGGAAAAAGATGCAGGAAGAACTGTGGTGTACCAGATGCGGAACATAGGGCCACCATAAATATAATTTCCTGATGTTTATGAACTATGTCGCATCGTGAGTGCAAAACCTGATAAGCACACAAGGGATTCCTTGGTGTAGAATATGCCATACTAGAGGCCATCGGTCATAAGAGTGTTTGTACTGACTGAATATTGTAAGTACGCTGGCTAGTTTATATTGTAAATTTTGCAAATCAGTAGTCATTATGAGAAAGACTACAGAGCATACTAGGTACTACAAGATAAAACAATGGATACATATTTAATGAATAACGAAGAGAATATGTAAGATGAGAAGGCACATGCTAAATATTTATATGCGCAATATCCACAAGCTTAGTATCCTCATCCCCAGTATCCACATAATCAGTACCCGCAACAATAATACCCTCAAACCAAGGGGGTAGAAATTCTAGGAAAAGGAGGAGAATTTGGTCGTGGAAGAGGCCAAATTATATGTTATAATTGTGGGCATCCTGGACATTTTTCTATGAATTGTGCGAGTCCTACGAAGACATGTTTGTATTTTTAGTCTCTTTACCACATTGTTGAGTAATTTCCTCAACTGATTGCGAAATGGAATGTTAGGAATGTGGGAAATCCAAACCCTTTGCAGAATCCCAACCCGAACCCCAATCAAAATATGCAGAAGATATCTGTTATCACCTTACTTGTAGTCGCCCTTATGAGATGGAAGGTAGAGGGAATGGGCAACCAAAGAGGTGAACCAAGATGGCATCGACTCCCAAATGGATGGTTGTCACGCCAATTGAGGAAATATTCACTTGATGTTATCTTCTCCCAAAACAACAATGGGGGAGACCCCGACCTACTCTCGATAGGAGAGGTCAAACCAAGACACTAGATCAAATCAATGGAAGATGAAGTATGGAAGGTTTAAGGTGAACTAAACCCTAGATCTATGGATGAAGTCACAAGATGAGTTATGGATTGGACCAAGAAGCTTATGAAGTGTGAAATTGATCCAAGGTTGAAATACAAGTGACTTATGAGTTTTACTACTAGATCCAGAATCAAGGTACCAACAAATGATGAAAATATCCATTGCCTTGGGAATCATGTCCAATGCAGGGAGGTTAAGAACAATATTGGGGCTATCTAGTACCAATGGATAGACTTGATGAAAAATATGATAGTAACAAAGTATCCAAGCCTTAGAGATAAGATCAAAACACAAGAAAAATTGGCCAAGTGAGGAGTTGTGCTAGGGTTGAGGGATTAGTGACTTGGATTTTGGGCCCAGTGGAGTCACCCTAGCATGAAACCTAGGAGAACCCACATAGGGTTTGACTAGATCTACAATACCCAGAAATGTTTTGCCAGATTTTTTTGATTAATTTTAGTTACGGTTTTGACAATAAAATGAAGGTGCCAATGGATTGTAACCAAAAAAAGAAGAAAAAACCTGTGTATCTTACCTGGATAGCATTTCATATAACTTGATGATGATGATCTATGCCGTCTCGATCAATTTGAGAATATTTGGGTGAAGACCCTATGCAAATCAATTTGCTCAATTTCGTCAATGCGGCCTCCCTCCTGCACAACAAACGTCAACAATATCAGATTTGATGCATCAAGAGAAATGGAGAAATGCTACAGATAAATAAGAAGATGAAACAATAGATCACAATGATACTAATGCTAACCCCCTGATACAAGCGATGCCAAACAAGCGAGTTGAGGAAGACCTGCAAAAACACCCAAGTGAAGTCGCCCTCCTGTAGACAAAACAAAGTTTCCACGAAAATATAGATCTCACCACAAATACTCAAATGCTAGGATGCAATAGACTTTCCAATCACCATCTAAGAGAACCATATGCAAAGGAGACCCAAGAATTTCCACAAAAGAGTTTTTCTATTCTCAAGATTCCAAGAGCCAAAGACCCCTTTACAATAAGAAGCTCTCCTATTTAAATAGGATGGAGAGATACCAAAATCCTAACCACCTTTAAAATGGATGGCTAAGATTAAAAGATCAAAAAGTTCTAATCAACGGTTGAGATGACCTCAACATAAAGTACATATATCAATATAATAA
This sequence comes from Pseudotsuga menziesii, assembly GCA_001517045.1. Lineage (NCBI taxonomy): Eukaryota > Viridiplantae > Streptophyta > Pinopsida > Pinales > Pinaceae > Pseudotsuga > Pseudotsuga menziesii. The sequence continues at coordinate 431,790 of LPNX010035728.1, forward strand.
TATAACATATCAATGGACAAAATCGTCCTAGGAGAGGGGATCACACTCAATATGACAAAATAAACATGAATAAAGCTCATGGTGGGTCCAGGGGGTAGTGACTAACACCCCCTAGTGTTTCCCCATGGAACAATATAAATAAAATATAACTCTAAGTGCAAAATTGTGCATCTCTGGGAAAATCGTGAGCCTCCAAAAGCTCCAAAAAATCATAAAACATGCTGAGAGATGGGTGTGGGTCCTCCTGAATGCTAAAATTGTTGGATCAAGGGTGAAATACATCACACTCATCATCAAAACTTATCCCATGACTTTTCTTTGTCTGAGTATCCCAAATCGAATTCTTCAGTAGCCATTTTTACCATTTTTAATATGCCTCGGGAACTGTGAACCTGCCCAAACTGCCACATGGAGTGCCTACGTTGTCTAACTGATCCTACCAGGCTCTTTGGGAGGGGGGTTATAATGGTAAAAACAAGTGTCTGGACCACCCCCTCCTCATACAGCTCCCTAGGTGAACCAATCAAATCATCCTTCTACTCTAACCGACCATTTAACATGGGAAAATTGCACCAAAATGGTATAATGAGTCAAATCACCACTATAACTACCCACAACTGAAAACAAATGGTCTCATTGGACTTAAGGGCCCAAAATACATCTAAGGTGTATACTCATACACCATACATGTCTCCTCATGATCATGTACAACATCTAATATGCCAAGACAGATAAAATAATAATAATTTGTAAATGATCAAATAATCAATAATATGACCCAGGCTAACATCAATCTACTGCAAGTGTTTAGAGGTTAAGACATCCTCTACAAATCATTCAAGTAATAATGATAACAAGTAGTAATCATTTCACTAGAAATATACCAACCAAATATATAGAGTTTTGTTAATTTTTAATTATGACTAAGACTAGACTTTCAAGACCATACTCACTTCATAATTGTAATCAATTTGCTAGTGAAGGATGAAGGATAAAAGTCAAAAGGATAGGCTGAAGAGTGACTACCAACTTGAAATTGTGACACTTTGGATATGGAAAGGGGATACTCACTCTAGCATATGCCGGATAAACAATAACACGAGGGATGATGGTGTCTTACAAATGGGTAAGTTATGTTCAGTGGCGTTTATTCACCTTGACAAATGCTCACAATCCAAATCAAATACAAGTGTGGCCAACAATCTTTAGATATAACTTTTAAAAACCATTTCTTTTTGGGCCTTCGAGTTTCCATAGCCTTGATCCACGCAATTACATGGATTTTTATTTATTAAGACTTCACGCTCCATGCATGTTTAAAAACACTTGTTACATGGGTTTTACATTTCACATTTCACATTTACACTTCAAATCCAATTTCATTAGGTTTTCCTTGTATTCATGTATGTTTAGAAACACTTCTTTTCATGAATGGGATTTTCACAACATATTCATTTCAATTCCATATACATTGTATTGATGACAATGCTATTTGTCTAAGGTTTATCCAACACAACCTAGGTAACTCAGAGCCGAGACATAAATAAATAGGGAAGCTTGTCCAACAAAGAGGCTACAGTGGGGAAAGGTCCTTGATTCCACAAGTCAAGTATTAGGTCGGGATATAAACATAACTGGAAGGTAATGGATGGGTGGAGATAGTGAAAAATGAGACCAACACTAGCAAGCCAAAGTATGGTAGGAATGATCATCTCTACTCTCCATAAGGAGGGAAAGCACCGATGAGTATGGGTCAAGAACTTCTAGGTCTAAGTAGGGACATACATATATAATATCAATACAACCAGGTCCACATATCTATATGATCACCAGATCATGACACTAAATGATAAGACATGTCACAAGAATGAGTATAAAAGCAATAATAACCATAACATAAGATAATATATGCCAAGTCATATACATGCAAATAATCAATATGAACCAACATCTGTCCACTGAGAAATTGTTTCTGCAACTCTGGGAAATACTCACTGCTCTGTAAATGGATAAGTGGCTACATTAGTCCTCAAATCTGAGTGTCCTGAGACTCAGTCATGGCATGGGAAAGTACTATAGTCCATCATAAAATAGTGATTCATCATAGATGCTCATCTCAACATCTCATATGTAAGGCAACTGGATGAAAAAAGTGTACTGAAATATGAAAAAAAGAATATGGCAGTTCGACCACTATATATGTGATAACATCCAGCTCCAGCTAGGACAAGTGCTATGCTGAATAGAGCGCTTGAGAACGTCAGAATCTCTGGTTCTCACACTCTACTACTCGTATCCTTGATCCATCACTCTAGCTCTCCAACAGTTGCCAAAATGACACCAACTACCTGCAAAATGTCCAGATCTATACAAAACTCACAGACCGGTCGTCAACACAATGCGTAGATAAAAGAAAGTACTAAAACTGAAGTGCATGAAACTGAAAAGCAGAAAGTAAATCTAATATAATAACTCAAAGGAGTTTGATTTTATTGTGCATGAAAAAGACAAATACCTACGACTACACTAAGAGCTTCAAAGGAAAGCTTAGGGAAAACACAAAAGGTGCCAAACTAAAAAGCTAAAAACTACTTCCTAAAAGAGGCTTATTTAGGTCCTACCTACTCTAACCTATGAGGCTATGGCTCAAGTAAAATAATAAATCCAATTCAACCACTTTCTGAATGAATCTATTGAGATTTCTTTATAGTTAATGACCCAACAAGACATAGATGGTTTAAAAGTAATGTAAATGAAAATTGAAACCATTCTAACTTGTTGTTTGAAATTCAAAGAAAGATCTGGACAATTGGAATGAAATCATGACAATGCTGAAATTGACTTTCACAACTACATTTCGACCAAAAATCCAACGGCCGTATTGTTGGATTTTCAACACTTCCCTGTTGCATGTACGACACTATGATTTTTTTTAAGCGTCGGTGGATTGTCGTCGGTTAGCCGACATCTTTCCAATCCGTCGGTTAAGCGACAACTGAGTTTACTATCGGTTAAATGTAAATCGTCGGTTATCCGACATCTAATTCATATTAAACTTTAAACATGCGTCGCTTAAATGATGATAATGGCTGTCGGTTCACCAATTAAACTCGTTGCTTAACCGACGGATTATGAAAACTTAAACGTCGATTAAGCGACGGGATTGAATTTAAAAAAAAAATCACCTACAGTCCGTCGCTTAACCGACGGCTATAAGTGTTTAAAAAAAAAAAATCCAGAATGAAGCAAATTAAATTTTAAAGACATGGCTAAGGGCTTTCTAACTTACAAAAACTAACTAAAGACATCCCAAGGTCTTACAAAATAAAAAACATCAATAGTTAAGCTAGGTCAGATCACATGATGTCCATTACCATGGTTGTGAGTTTTTATTGCCAATTTGCCATCACTCCTAAACGAATGTCTTGCCCCAACCAAAGAAGCTTATCCCACACCCCCAGCCACCAAAATTTAGACCTGTTTACATTTTAATGTTCTAACAAAACACTTAGACATTCCCTTCTTCCAGAACATATATGTCTAGTCTTGTTATTGAGCACCTAATGTTGCTGCCAATTTAGACCCAGAAACAGGATTAGCAAGGACCACAAGGTATTTAAGAAGTTGAGAACACAGAAGATGCATGTCCTTTGTTTTGGATACCTTGTGTTGAACTCACACAGTAACCCAGCCCAACCATTTTTTACATGTCAAGGAAGTCCTAACATGGATGGGCCCACTCTTAGGACACAACTTGTTGTCTATTTCCCTCATTATTAGTTTAACACCTAACCTATGTAACAAAAGGAAGTAATATATAAAGGATTAGAAAGAGTAATATAATTGTAATGACTAAATAATGAAATGGGATTTGGTTTTAATACCCGACGATGAAAATTTGAATGCTTTAGGGTCATGCTTAAGAACAGCTGCAAGAAGACTTGCTCGATTCATTGAAAATAAAGCCGCCTCATTTTTCATATCATCTCTTAGAAAACTGACCATAAAAAGTCATAATTTTAGAGGGTTACAACTAGTTTTCCAGAAGATGATTACACAATGAAATGAAGAAGAAAAAAAAGCACATTATCATCTAAAATTCAAATCAGCATAAGACAATATAATTCTGGAAATTAATCAAATGAAATATAGAAAATACTAGGTAAATATGAAAGGTCTCCAACTGAATGGGTTGAACATGACCCTTGTGTGTGCTTTCTACTTCCGGATAAAACTAATAGTCTCAAGGAACCATATTAAAATGATGCAGAAATGACTTATATATCAACGTGTGATTTATGCCCCAACTATCAAAAGCACTTATATTAACACACCTTAAACCAGTAGCAACATTGTTCGATGAGATACGAATAAACGGACCTAACTAGCAAAAGTAGTTTGCATGAACCATCCAAAACCAATATAACCAACTCACTTTGTTCAACTGCCAAACATAATCCCATTAATGAACTATAACAATGAATGATTCCTTCTAAAACTAAATAAGAAACAATGGTTCTTTATCTTATTTACTTGGGGACATATGAAACCAATTCAGAAGAAGGTGGAGGTTAAATTGTTAATTTTCCATAATTACAACAGCTTCATTTAACATGCAACAATCTGTTGTGAAAAAGGCTATAGAAAGAAATAATCTGGAGACTAGAACCTGCATCAACTTGTTGGGTCATTATTGTCACCCTTAACACTCACAGACAGACACTAGCAGATACTAAAGCGATTGAGTGGAAACAATGTGCTAATTTTTCATATAGCATTTGTAAGATTTGTCCCCTTGTATATGCATAGAAGGTTCAGATATGCTTGCTGCATTCTTTTCTCTCTTTTTGTAGGGAAAACGCCCACTAAAGAAGCTCTTGCCTGTAACCTGCTGTTTTTCCCTTGGCGTCATAATAGCAACTCTGTTGGCATATTTGCAACCTGACATCACAAAGTTTTCTTCTCCAGTTGATGTTCTTTTTCTGGGTGACATCAATATGCATAAACTGGTTAAATGTAGTGTTTCAACCATGACTTGTACTCAAACCCTACCAGTTGCCATACCATTAACAGCTTTGAAAGAAGCTAGATCAAGTTAGGAGTCACATGGGATTGTCATTCTTAATGGAAACGAGCACTCCCCTCATTTCAGTAGGTACATTTGCTTTCCATATGCTGGAGATGACAATGTAGTTGTTTATATGCTGACTAATTGCTTCAAAAATCCCTGATCTCCAACTACTCACTACTCCCTCCTCTAACTGGTCATGGCAGTTACACCTCATTTCAGCTCCTTATGAACCAGCCTCAACTGGATCTTGTCCCCTCACCCACCTCAATTCCTTACGATCCACTTTGACCATTCCCTTGATGAGAAACATATGACCAATTGTTAAACCAATCTTCCCTTCATTTTCAAAACCTAGGATACTATAGAGAGTGTCAATTGCTTCTATATCTCAATATGGTCAATAACTTTAGATTAATTTCACCTTTCCATTTACAATTCATGTCCTTGCTACTTACAAGGTTCTCGTCCTTGAAACTCATAGTTTGATGCAGATTTCAGAAAACTCCTTAGATTAACATATATCCTCACCCTGAACTTTTAAACCAAGTAATTATCGGACAATCATGATGGGGCACCAAGGAATTATCGGACAATCATGATTGGGCACCAAGTAATTATCGGACAATCAAGATTGGGCACAATGTGATCAAACTCTTACACATGTCGCACTAGAGGAAATGGACAAATTGGAAGAAATTTTGGGTTAAAGGCCAAGCATATTTTCGAAGAAAACTTCATACTTTTGACCATGTTTTTACTCTCATAGCCATCATTGAAGTAGCAGAAACAAGACAACACTGATATATTGTTGATTTTTGACCTCTGCAAAGTCTTTGATATAGTTTGAAGAAACCTACTAATTGAGATGCTTGAGATTTTATGGCTCTGAAACTTGTTACCTATTTTGTTATGACTCACCATGGGATGACTATTTGCAAAGTTCGTACCAAGATGCAAAACACACATGATACACAACACCATAGAAATCAAGCTATGGTGCTTGAGTAGCAACACTCTTTGCACTTTATACTCATGAATTCAAGGTCTCTTTTCAAAATGTGTAGAAGATTTTGGAGGTTATATCTTTATGAGATCTTGTTCATGGATGGCATTATCCTCCTATCCCATACAATTGCAGTACTCCAAAAAGTGTTGGACACTTTGAGCTAATTCTATGATACCCATGGTCTTTAGGCCGACCTTGCAAAGATAGTGATTATCACCTTCAACATTCTAAGAGAGGCATCTAATACTATTCTCACCTATAAAGAAATGGTGGCATCCTACACTTACCTTAGAGTGGTATTCTCTGGCCCATCTTTCAAATTGACCCTGGCAGCAGAATCAAGGATGGGTAAAGGTTGTGAAGCATTAATAACCATGTTGAGTAAATAGTACCTTTCAGTCAAGAAATGATGGTGTCCATATGCTTATATTTTTGACAAAGAGATTATAAGAAAGTTCCGATTTCCTTCCTAAACTCCTCAAAGTAAAAATGTTTGTGAAATTACTGTCAGAACAACTTGGTTATTGGTTGGGCATGACAGTCCTCTTTGGCAAGTTTTATGACGGGTTCAAGGCTTCTTTTAATGAAGGAATTTGATAGGAAACTATGGGAGGAGTGAAGGCAATTAGGAATGGATTTATGACAGTCCATGACAATGATATGGGGGTATTAAACAAGTTTTTGTGCCAGTAATAAGTCTTCATGCTCATGATTAGTGAATATAATCATGTGTATGGACCTTGTTAAGGTCAGATTACCTCATATTTTTCTACAAGTTAAGGGTTGTGAGGATAGTTTATAACAACATACTAGTTTAAGGGCACCTCACCATCTTTCCCATGAGAAAATCTCCTTATTTCAATCCCAAACCCATACCATATGAAGAAGAGGAGAGTCGATATTAGGAGAAGGATTTTGGGTATACAATAAATACGTCAGCCCTAGTTGAATAAACCGTCACAATGTAAGTT